>VZRI01003326.1:0-67343 GCA_013397515.1 Upupa epops
CTAAACCTGGTGCAGCTTGCAACCGTTACCTTTAGTCCTACCACTTGCCAGTAGGGAGAAGAGACCATCTCCATCCTCACTCCAATCTCCTTTCAGGTAGTTTTAGAAAGCAGTAAGGTTCCCCTCAGATTCCTTTCCTCCTGGCTGAACAACCCCAGTTCCTTCAACCACTCCTCACAGGATCTGTGCTCCAGACACTTCACAAGCATTGTTGCCCTTCACTGGACCCGCTCAAGTCCTTCTTGCAGTGTCCTTCTTGCAGTGAGGGGCCCAGAACTGAACACAATACTCAAGGCTCAGCCTCACCAGTGCTGAGCACAGGGGAACGGTCACCTCCCTGTTCCTGCTGGCCACAATACTTCTGATATGAGCCAGGATTCCATTGGCCTTCTTGGCCACCTGAGCACACTACTGGCTCATGTTCAGGCAACTATCAGTCAGTACCCTCAGAAGTCTGTAGCCATCCATAGAGTTGTGACCCAAGTGCAGGACCCAGCACTTAGCCTTGTTAAACCTCATACAATTAGCCTTGGACCACCAGTCCAGCCTATCTAGATCTCTCTGAAGAGAGAACCCTACCCTCTAGCAGATCAGTACACTGTCCTAGTTTGGTGTCATCTGCACACTCACTGAGTGTCCACTCAATTATGGGAGCTATATGTTGCTCCCCATCCCTGTGTCTTCCTGTTCAGGGAGCCGGTCAAGAACAAACTGACAGGGCTCAGTGACTAAAGTGTATTTTTAAATACTGGGCATTGTATTATTTTTTCTGAAACTCTGCTGAGCAGAGTTGCTGACTGTACGAGTCACCTTCTAGCTGTCCTGTTCGACAGGAGAACTATTTTCTGCAGTGCACTGTGCCAAGTCCATCCCTTTTAATATCAACAATAAACTCAGTGACTTCAAAAGTCAGAGTGCTTTTTACTTTAAGAGATAGAAGAGGATCATCTAGTTTTCCTATGATTGCTCAGTACACTACCTCATTCCTGCTCTTGCCTTCCCTTCAGAAACGTGTTCCTCTCCCTTAGCTTCCAGGAGAATTTCTCCCCAGTGAACAGCCTGTAAAACTAACACTTACTGACCTGATGTTTGCTTGGCATGGGGTTTAAAACAGAGACAAGAGAAAACCTAGGGCAAAATGAACATTAATTAGAACATATGTCGAACTGCTCGCTGTAAATAACGCGGCGTGCAAGGCTGCTAATTCTGTCACCAGGAAACACAAGATTTTAGACAGATGTCTCCTCAAAACTGGAGACATCAGTGACACAGCCAGTGACCCAACCTTACCATCTCATTCGACATGAAAGGCCTGTGTTCTGAAAAAATATTTAGGAAAGCCTCACAGAAACCTTTCCTCTGTAAGGATGCTTGCAAGATCAATTAACACATTCATACATCCCAGGATATATGAAATCTATGTCCACGTCCAGTCTTAGCCCATCTTTTCAGAGAATAGAAATGCACAGAACTATGCTTTCCTACAAGTCCATTTTTAAAGATACCAAGACAACTACTTGCTCTTTGCATTTCATTACATGGTTAAGGTCCCACACTTTTTGATTTTTCTGTGCACACAGATTTGAAAGGATGATTCCTCTCCATTAAATGCTCTGAGGAAAACAAGCAGAGGGAAAAAGCATGGAAATGTTAATAGTACTGATACCTAACATCCCAGAATCACAGAATCACTGAGGCTGGAAAGGACCTCTAAGATCATCCAGCCCAGCCCATGATCTAATGTCACCACATCAGCTAAACCAGGGCACTAAGTGCCACAGCCAGGCTGTCCTTAAACACCTCCAGGGATGGTCACTCCATCACCTCGCTGAGCAGTCCATTTGCAGTGTCTGATCACTCTTTTCATGAGGAAGGGCTTCCTAACATCTAACCTAACCCTCTCCTGGTGAAGCTTTGGGCTCTGTCCTCTTATCCTGTCACCAGTTGCCTGGGAGAAGTGCCAGACCCCACCTTACTACAACTTCCCTTCTGATAGTTGCAGAGAGGGAGAGGGTCCCCCCTGAATCTCCTCTTCTCCAGGCTAAACACCCCCAGCTCCCTCAGCCTCTCATCATCAGCCTTTCCTTAAGTCAAATGCCAGGAGAATTTTGTCAGATATTTAAATGAATTCCACTCATCCCACTGGATCCTCCTGTATTTCATGTTTGGTTTATTTGCAGTATATAAACAGACAGGGGAAAAGTAGAAATTAAGCCCCATTTCTGTGGAAAAGCTCCACCACTGCTGCCCACAAGGTGCCCCTCCAAGCAATCTGAGAACACATTTGTTCCCAGGGCTGGATAAAACATATCCTGTGTGTTTTTCACAACTTCTAATCCCAAGATTTAGCATGCAGCGGGCTGGTGTGCTATTCTTCATAAAGTCATAAAGTACCTTTCCTACTTCCTAAATGAATGGTGACAGTCACTGAAATTTTTCTAAGTCAAGCAAATAATTAATAGCAAGACACGAGTAGCAAATGCTCTAGGACATGTATGAATGCTGTTACTCTCATTCTGCTGCTGACATTTGCTAATCAGTGTATGAAACCGAAGCAAGTATGTTCATACCAATAGCAGCAGACAGAGGTGTAATAGAGCAAGGTTAATGGCACTAAGCAACAATACAGAATGCAAATTAATGTTCAAAGTATTTTGCACTCAGTATTTTATTTAGAATGGCCTCTTCTCAATTGCTGTCCTTGTACAGAGAGGGGAAATCTGGTTGCATGGTCAGTACATTTCTAAATAGAGTGCTTCACTCGTGAATCACAGAATTATTGAGGATGGAAAGGATCTCTAAGATCATCCAGCACAGCCCATGACCTAGCATCATCACAATCAGCTACTACTACTAACAGCCACAGTCACTCTGTCCTTAAACACCTCTAGGGATGGTCACTCCATCACCTCCCTGTGAGGTGTCAGTCCATTCCAATGTCTGATCACCCTTTCCATGAGGAAGGTCTTCCTAACATCCAACCTAACCCTCCCCTGGCACAGCTTCAGGCCCTGCCCTCTTGTCCTATCACTAGTTGCCTGGGAGAAGGACCAGACTCCCACCCATCTTCAACTTCCCTTCTGGTAGTTGTAGAGAGGGAGAAGGTCTTCACAGTGTCCTCTCCTCCAGGCTAAACACCTCCAGGTCCCTCAGCCTCTCCTCATCAGACTTTCCTTCCAGTTCCTCCCCCAGCCTCATTGCTCCTCTGCACCAGCTCCAGTACCTCAGTGTGGAGTTGCATGATATTTGATGTTGGGTTTAGAATGGAGATTTTTCTATTTGCCAGAAACTCTCCTGTGTCCCTAATTGTATATAAAGGCTCTTAATTGAATGTGTCTGTGCAGAGTACCCTGCAGCTGTAATATTTTACATAATTTATGAGTGAATCCTCAACCTTATTCTGATGCACTGAGGACTAAATCATTCCTACATGTACGATCCTGATCCCAAATTCTACTTCTCTGCTGTTTCTTTACAGCAGTTGATCAAAAGTGCCAACGAGCAGTTTTTTCCCCTACAGCTTGGTGTCAGTTTCTTTGTTCAGGTTTTATTTCAGTTTGTCT
The DNA here is from genome assembly GCA_013397515.1 of Upupa epops. Lineage (NCBI taxonomy): Eukaryota > Metazoa > Chordata > Aves > Bucerotiformes > Upupidae > Upupa > Upupa epops. Next base: position 3,564 of record VZRI01003326.1, read on the forward strand.
TTCTGTGGCTCAAGTCTCGTTAACCCTGATGAATTAAGCAATCTTTATAAAATCAGGTTCAGTACCCCATAAGGAAAGTGAATTGTCTGTGAAGTTATGAGACTTGTCAAGGCGACTATTACAGAGAAATACGACTGTGTACATTTATGCTCGTTTGAATATTGGTTCAGCTGGTGGATGAATGGAAGTCATTTCTCACACAAAAAAATTCAAAGGATAGTAAAGAAGAGCTATGGGCTAAACCCTGAATATCTTTTCCCATATTTAAACTATAAATAGCCCCAACTATAGGGTAGAACTACTTGAACTAGTAATCAAGTTGCCAGCTTTCCCAGGGCAAGCCCGTACATTCACATTCAGGGACAGTACACTTGCAGACACAGTGATCTAAAAACATGTCATGTGCTAAGTGACAGACCATATGCTTTGCCTAGAATAGGAACTTGGGCTTGCACAGAGGACTTGAATTAATGCGTCAAGTAGGTGACAAGCTTTTAAACTGATGTACACATCAAGCTTCTCATAACCGAGCTGTCATCCTCAATTATGTTTTTTGAAAAAGTCCCCCAGAAAAACATAACTTTGCTTATTAAACCAGCCTATTGGCCACAGGCTGCTGCAGAAGATTGCCTCTATTGATTTAAAAGTATTTCCATACAAGACACAAGAAGGTAACTGGGATCAGTGTTACTGGCAATACCTGTAAGAAAATGGAGAGGAATTCTGACTAGTATACGTGAAACCTTGCAGAAGCCAAACAGCTGTATTCCAGAAGGACTTTTTAGCATCAGGCTTGAAGTGAACTGTTTACTAGAGATTCAAATACTAATGAAGAGATCGTTTTTGTGAAGTAGGGAAATATTTACTTGTTTACACTCTTCAGGCTGCAGCAAACAGGAAGCTGAACATAAAACCGAGGGATAGTTGAACACATTTGGAAGAGGTACACGAAAGAGAAAGAATAACCTTTGTAAGGTACAGCTGACGAATGTGGGAAAGGACAAACGTGTCCAGAGGTAGCAGATGCTCTCTCAGAAGATCTATGCTAGCAATGACATAAAATAAAAAAAGAAATTTAAAAAAAAAGAAGAAGAGAGAGGAAACCTATTCTGAACAGGGATAATCCAGAAATGCAGGGTGTAAGTGCTTCACTGAATGACAGCCACCTGCTCATAGCATCACAGATAACAAGCACAGTGAAGATTCTGGTGCTAGTCAGAAAAAAAACCGGTGTTGAGTGATATTCTCAAGAAAACCAGAATCAAGTTCAGAGTACTCCCTAGCTAACACAAAAGAGGTGCTAAAAGCACTGGTTCTTTAGCACAACGAGATTTGCATTTAAAAACATTACCTAAGTGGACCGGACAAAGCATCGATGTGGCAGAGTGCTCCCAGTAGAATACTTGGAGACTAATGATGCGGCGGTGTGAAGTGTCACCCTCACATCTGAGCCTTGGCACTGCAAGGAAATGCAATTTTTTACCTTCTCCTGTTAACAAAGAATTTTTGTGCACATCTTCAAAGCATCCCGAGAAGGGAGATCACAACTTCTCCTGGTTTGAGTTAGAATGTGTTCAGGGATTTTACTTTGCAGCTCAGTCTCTCCTAACTGACTGCACTTGCTGAAGTTAACGGCATTTTTGTGCAGACAGGGTCTGCTTCTACAAGTGATAACTCCTGGGGTTTACAGCTACTACCAAGGACCGGCGGGCAGAAAGGCTCCTGTAACTTGCTCCTTGCTCCTGTAACAACCAAGATCATTACTAAATATTGTGTTCTGAGGTGGGGTGTAGTAAGTTAGAGGCTGCACCTGCAGAGAGGAGCGGACAGGCTAGGTGATTCTAAACCGACTAAGGTATTCCATCCCACATACATCACTTTGGATATAGAGCTGAGGGACCATGAGGTTCAAACTGCTGGCTGTCTTGCCCTCTTCTGATTTCAACCCTTGCTCAATGGTTGGTGTCTTAGGAAGACTCCTGTGTGTTCTGCCTTCTATCCCAATCCATGCATTTCTGAATCCAGTTGTAGAATTCATCTCCTGCATTTGTTTCCCATGTGACGTTGTGTCTGCATCAGTGGTGACAGTGATGTAATTGCCAGCAGGGGGTTTGGTTCAGTATTGGAATTGAACATAGAATCACAGAATCATTAGGGATCAGAAAGACCATTCAGTCCAGTCCCCCTGCCACAGCAGGATCACCTAGACCAAGTTGCACAGAGACACATTCAGGTGGGTCTGGAACCTCTCCAGAGAAGAAGACTCCACAACCCCCTGGGCAGCCTGTTCCAGTGCTCCGGTACCCTCCCTGCTCTATTACCCTCACTGGGAAGAAGTTCCTTCTGATATTGATATGGAACCTCCTCTGTTCCAGCTTGCACCTAGTGCCCTTTGTCCTGTCACTAGATGACCTTGAGAAGAGCCTGGCTCCATCCTCCTGATACCCACCCCTCACATCTTTATAGACTAGACATTCATGAGGTCACCCCTCAGCCTCCTCCAAGCTCAAGAGACCCAGCTCCTGTAGCCTTTCCTCATAAGGGGGGTGTTTCCTCATAAGGAGGGACGCAATCCTCCAGATTTCACATTATCATTATTTTCATTCAAGCTGTGTTTTCCAATCCATCAGTTTGGATTATTCCTTTATTCCCTTTCTCTTCCTGTTCTGAGAAGAGAGTATGGTTCACAGGTCTTGTGACTGGTCCAGCCTCAACCCATGACAAATGTATTGGTGCCCAGTGAGGCAGCTATTTGCCTGTTGTGCTATTTCTCCTTTTTATTTGATTAGTCTTAAGAAAAAAGAAGAAGAAAAAGACAAACTTAATTTAATTAAACACTTCCAACACCTTGATTATTTTTAATAAGAGCACGCTCAGCCAAGAGATTGTACGTGAGAACTGAGCGTTCTTTACTTACTGAAGAGGGGAAAGAAAAAAACAATCCCAACAATTTCCCTAGTGTCTGCCTGAATCTCCTGTCCCCAGGTCGTTTTTCAAGTACATAATTAGAACACCTTTCCCATTGCCCCTGCAAAATTGGAGTTTGATCAAAATAGAAATAAGAAATCGCTGCCAGCTTTCAGATGGTGTTAGCAGAGATTTTGTCTTAAAGTTTTCAGTAGCTTAGCAATTAGGGTCCATTATCACAATGATTACAGCTGCTTTAAATTGTAATAATGACTTCTGTCTGTACAAATCACACGTTAATAGGAAAGACAATTTATGGCTTCTTTGTCATATAAAGGGAACAGTACAAACTGCCAGGCACCAAGACAACAGCTTCAAGGTCCCACAATGAGATTCTTTTGCATCTAATTTTCCATCTAAAGCATCTGGTGTCCCCAGTCCTGATAGATAAGTATAAGCATCACCCAGCCCTAGTCCTCCTCAAACATAAATCAGTCAGACTACCATCTTCAGCAAACTGGGATGAGACAATGCAACCCCTCTGGATGCCACCAGGTACTGTCTTGATGCGTCTTCTGGAGACCTGGTGTGTCCCTGCTTTCAAGCTTGCACTTACTCAAGCAACGCACTATGCAGTCTAAATTATGCAGATGGAGATGAACATGCCACAACATATTTTGTCATGTAAACAACAGCCCAGATGTACCTTAAGGAAGATTAAGATGCTCATCAGATATCTGCAGCCTAGCTCCCATCAGAAAAACACTATCGCAGGCAGAGACCCTTGACACAGAACCAAATCAGTCTGTCTAGTATTTCTGTTTCAAGTCTATTTAGTGCTTTAATTATCCTTGTACAGCTTAGACCTAATGCAGCAGTGAGCGATTCTAAGACAGTAGCACTGCACTCTGTTTAGCCACAGAAGCTTCTAGCTCTACATGGTTTCCAAGGGATCTGCTTTTGCTATTGCCCAGATTCACTCAACCACATATGTGCAAGAGAGCAAAAAATACGTGAATGAACACATTAACCTCTATTTTCCTCACACCCTGTCCTACTGCAGTGCCCAGAGCCCTGAGCCTAGAATACAGAAGCACAGAATGATCCAGGTTGCAAGAGACCTCCTAAGGCCATCGAGTCCAAACTCCCTGCAGTAAGCAGAGACACCCTCAGCTAGAGCTGGTTGCCCAGAGCCTTGTCCAGCCTTACCTTGAATATCTCCAGTGAAGGGGTCTCAACTACCTCCCTGGGCAACCTGTTGCAGACTTCAACCCCCCTCCTGCTTTAGAACTTCTTCCTAGCATCCCATTTCAATCCGTTCTTCTCTAATGTGAAACCACTGCCCCTCATCCTATCACTACAGGCCTTGGTAAGTAGTCCCTCTGCCCCCTTCTTGCAGGCCCCTTCAGGCACTGAAATGTTTTTATCAGGTCTTTCCAAAGCCTTCTCTTCTCCAGGCTGAACAATCAGCTCCCTCAATGGTGGCAACCCACTGCTCATTTTTGTGGCCTCCTCTGGACCTGCTTATAGATATAAAATACAAACAGACAGTGGGTGCAAACTGGAACAGAGGAGGTTCCATATCCATATCAGAAGGAACTTCTTCCCAGTGAGGGTACTGGACCACTGGAACAGGCTGCCTAGGGGGGTTGTGGAATCTCCTTCTCTGGAGAAGTTCCAGACCCGCCTGGATGTGTTCCTGTGTGACTTGGTCTAGGTGATCCTGCTGTGTCAGGGGGATTGGACTGGATGATCTTTCCAGGTCCCTTCTGATCCCTAAGGATTCTATGATTAAAAGTTATATATATAAATACTAGTCTCCTGATTCCAGGTCCCTACATGAATGCTAGTTATGAGGTGCTGCAAATAATAACCAGTGGAGACAGAAATTTTTCAGTGCAGATTGACTTTTGAAATGTCTTTAAGATCCCACCGAGAAGCACATATTGTCAGAAAAATCTACCTACCTTGTACTACTAATTAGAGGTTTATAATTAAACTGGACAAAGACATAGGAAAGGTACAATAAGCAGGAAGTCTGCCATTGCCAGAAGCAACGATGACTTAAATAGTCCTTGTTTTTTTTCCTACTAATGCCTGTGGCTGTTAATTAAACTGAATTTGAACACCAGTTTAGTTTCTTTAATGATTCCTATTCATGAGTCCTAGTGAGAGCAGCATTTCCCGTACACAAATTCACCTATTCTCCCCACAAATATGTCATTAGAATAAAACCAAAACTATTACTTGAAAATCTTTTTAGAAAGAGCCAAACAAAATCCATGGGAAAAGCATACTTTACAAATACACTAAAAGAAGGCAGATATTTGGGGTCAGCAGCACAGAACTGTTTCCATAAACTCCCAATGTACAGTCAGCTCATAATACAGTAGCCTGAATGAACCATTTCTTTTCCCAGTGAAGCTGGCAGAAGAAACTAGCAGGCTAGGTACCATCAAAATTAATGAACCGTGAACAGACACATAACTGCTAACCAAATGGGACTATTATAACATCCTGGGAGGCTTAGTCCGTCCCAGTTTTGCTACATGCCCTTTCCCACCTCACTGCATGACGACTGGCCCTCTGGGCATTGCTGGCTGAAGAAAATAAATCATGAATGCAACAGCACCTCATCACTGCATCAGAAAAATAAAAGAAGCTCAAGTCCATGCAGATGAGATACTGCAAGGACTTTTTCCCCCTTGTTTCCTTGCTTTTACATTTCCCTACTCCAAAAGAGAGCATCATTTCTCAGTTTGCACACTCACGCTTCTCTAGGTAAGAGAATGGTGTGTAAATTGCAGTCTGAGAATCTCACCTCCTTACAAACAGCAGTCAGGTCTTGACAGGTTAGCAGAAGCATCTCAGAACAGCAGTTTCTGCTGCATGCAAACATCAGGCAACAACGCAGCACAGCTGATAAGGATGAGAAGTCACAGAAAGTATCCAAGGAAACACAATTATGTGGAATACTCTTGGAGAAAGAATGAATACATCAACATGCTGCCCAATCATATATATTCTAAGCTGTGCAGGTGTATCCAACTGTCCATGTGGACATGTTCCTGTGTGACTTGATCTAGATGATCCTGCCGTGGCAGGGGGATTGGACTGGATGATCTTTCGAGGTCCCTTCCAATCCCTAACACTCTGTGAACTGGGCTGAATATTTTACTTTAGTGGTAATAAATGCCATGGCCTTCCCTGGATTGTCAACCAGAATAGCTACTGCAGGCACTGATCCTTCAACTCCCTGAGAATTCCTTGATTGTCTACAAATTCTTCCATGAATCCTTATGAAAGTAAGTTCATATATATAAAATACATATAAATATTATATATAAACACCATATAAATAGTATATGTATAATATACTGTATATATACATATATGCACACACTATACTATATTGATGCTGTATATGTACTATATATGCACACTATATTATATAAATTATATAAATACTATCTGCATATAGATAATATATTGGTCTAGGTGATCCTGCTGTGGAAGGGGGATTGGACTAGATGATCTTTCGAGGTCCCTTCCAATCCCTGATGATTCTGTGATTCTATAATATATATAATATAGATAATGTATTTCTATAATACCCAATTGTTGCTTCAACAGAATGGCCTTGACACATGTGTGCACTCAAATACTATGCAATTCCAGGATTAAGACCACCCGTGTGATTGAAATGTGCCACCCTTATGCTTGATGGTTAGTATATTAAGCCTCCAACAATGCAGCACGCATGGTCCTCCACAGGGTCACTCAGAAACAACCTTCTTTCGCTGTCTCTTTTCACACGTAGACTGGAATTCACAGGCAGAATCAATACAGCCTGCAGACAGCTCTACTGCACGAGAAGAGATTTTCTGGCCGTAGTACAGAAAGTGAACCTCTCTCTGATCCTGTTAATGGGGATCACAGGAAGGCGTGTGTCCTGCTGCTGCATGGGATGTCTCTACTGGGTTCGCGAGAGACATGTGTGCCTGCAGGGGACAGGAGGATAAAGCCTGCACAGTGCTCACAGGAAAGAAAGTAGCAGGGAAGAGGGTTTAAGTGACTACTCCTGAAGCCCACTCACTGTGTGTCATGAGCCTGAGGGGGCACTGGAGGAGAGTAACTGCTGTCCAAAGCAGCAGATTTATTCCATCTGTCCCCAAGGTGGATACCCCTGCCATTTGACACTACCTTCACGATTATTTTGTCCTCCAGTGGGTACATCCACACAGCTAGGACCATATGGGTCCTATCCTATTTTGTTGTAGTAAATGAGAAATAAGGATTAGATGGGAAAAACCTGAAAGCAGAACTCTCCAGAGTAAGGAAGAAGTTTTTAATCATCTGCAGCATCACAGAGAGGTATGAGATACTGTCACAAAAAACTGGCAAATAAAAGAAGCTTTAAAAAACGTGTAGGCAGTCTAGCTCTAATTTCACTGCTCAAGGTTGCTAAATACATTAAGGAGAAGGAATATAAACCCATTTCACCATTTTGGGAGAGAGACTTCAAAATTATTCCTGGCACAGCTAAAATAAAATAAAAAAATTAAATTTAAAAAAAAATAAATAAAACAAAATAAAATAAAACTAAATTAAATTAAAAAAAAACCCCATAAAATAAAAAAAAATAAAATAAAATAAAATATCAATAATTAAAAAACTCTCTGCTGCTTTTTTTGGGTTTTTTTTTAAGAGCTGTGACAGCAAGCAAAAAAGATTCCTGACCCAAACTCAAAGCTTTCATTTCTTGGGAATTCTCAGACTCATTTTCTTCACAGGTTAGAAGAAAATATCATCATGACGGCTTTTCATGGCCAGAAACTTCTGGGACTTTCGACTGCCAGCATGTTAGTACCTCAGGAAAAGCTTATGAAAGCCACACTCTATATTTCAACCAAATGTCCTCACTTACTTTTGTTTACTGAGCAGGTTAGGGATGCACAATAAGCCTCTAGTAACTGCTACTGAGCGTGTTGAACATATTTGTCTTAATTTTAATTTAGATATTCCCACTAGAAACAATGCCTAATTAGAGCATCCACTCTAAGTTCCTAATGATCATAATGATGTTAAGGGGGGAAAAAAAATCTACTGTGGAACTCAGTTTAATTATTTCTGTTAATGACTGGTGAACAGCAGCAAAAGAAAGTCTTAAATACATATGAAGAACTCTGTGCAAGGTCACTGCCTGAGAAACCACCCAGGTTTAGCCTTTCTTCTGTGAAGGGATGTAGAAGAGCTTGAAATACCTGCTAGATAAGGCAATTTACTGTGAACTTTGACCTATGAGCATCAAGTAATCTAGTCTGGTTTTACTCACCGTTAGAAATGCTTTTGCTGCAAATGAAGGACAATCAGCTTTGTTTTTTGTTAGCAGCATTTTGTCACCCGGAACTGGCTGACTGCTACTGCCTGATCTAAGTCAAGAGGCAGCAATAACCTGCTTTTATTTAGTGTGTTTACAGTCATAGAATCATAGAATCAGCAGGGATTGGAAGGGACCTCGAAAGATCATCCAGTCCAATTCCCCCTGCCACAGCAGGATCACCCAGACCAGGTCCAGGAGAGTTTCAAATGTCTCCAGAAAAGGAGACTCCACAAACCGCCCAAGCAGCCCCCTTCTTCCCCCTGGGAAGAAGTTATAGAATCAGTCAGGGTTAGAAGGGACCACAGGATCATCCAGTTCCAAACCCCCTGCCATGGGCAGGGACACCCCACCCTAGAGCAGGCTGGCCAGAGCCTCATCCAGCCTGGTCTTAAACACCTCCAGGGACGGGGCTCCAACCACCTCCCTGGGCAATCCCTTCCAGGCTCTCCCCACTCTCATGGTGAAGAACTTCCTCCTCACATCAAGTCTAAATCTACCCATCCTGTCAGTTTATTGGTTGGTGAATAGTGACCCACAGCACTTGAAAGTCCTTCACAAGCCAGAGAAAAGTGTTTTTTCCAAGCAAAGCAAGGAATTAAGGAGTCAGTCAAGAACAGGAGATGGTACCTGATGTGTCAGAAGGACATCCACATATCCGAAGAGACATCTGCAATCGGATGGGAACAGTTTAAGGCTGAGCAACCTTTTGGAGAGAGACTGTGAATATACACAGTCCCAGGAGACTTAAGGTAAAGCCCCTAGAAGAATGCTAATGTGCTTCAGCTAGAATTAATGTAACTAGAAACTAGAAAGCATGAAGGCAAACCACGTCCCAGCTGCTCAGGTCTGTGTGCACACGATTGCAAGTTTGAGCTTCATATTTGATCTTGACGTGACCAGATTGTTTTTTCACCTCATTTGCTTTCTACAGGCATCAATAATAACCCTGATCACCTCTGATATGGCAGCTATGATTTTAGTGGGACTTTACTGTATCCAGGAGCACCAAGGCACGCTTCCACATCAAAAGGCATCAGGGGAATGGAGCATCTGTCATATGAGAGAGCTTGGGCTGTTCAGCCTAAAGAAGAAAAGGCTCCAGAGAGACTTGCTTTTCACCTTCCAGTACCTGAGGGAGCCTGCATGAAGACAGGGTAAGGTCTATTCCAAAGGGTTTGTATGGATGGGACAAGGAGCACTGAGTTCAGGCTGAGAAAGGAGAGATTTGGGCTGGAGATTAGAAAAAATTCTTCCATGTGAGGGTGGTTGATGGCTGGAATGGGCTACCCAGGGAGGTTCTGGGGGCTCCATCCCTGGAGTCACAGAAGGTCAGGCTTGATGAGGCTCTGCATAATCTACCCTGAGAAATAGCAAAATATCCTTCAGCTAATGAAGTGCAATGGTAGTATCATAGTAGGGGTCATCCTTTTTGCTCTCCAACTCAGTTCTCTGGACCAGCTAGACCTGGAACATTTCCCACTTTCCTCCCTGAGCTCTGTAACAACTCATTCAAATTGGGTTTGATGCAAATTCCAGAGCTCTTCAAAAAACTCCATCTGGCTCAGTACCACAGCTATTAAAACACCAAAAAGTATGGGTGTGTAAAGCCCACGTAGTTCTGGCCCCTCTCAGGAGAATCTCTGCCTATGTTTCAGACCCAGTTTCTGAAATGTCCCTCCACTAGAAATGGGCACAGAGGAGCAACCCCTGGAAAGTAACTGTGACTCTCTCAGTTCATCACACTAATAAAAATACTGTAAAAATGTAAACACAGAAGAAATGGAATGTATTCAACTTTCAAAAAATAACCCTCTTTTTCTACAAGTAAATAAAATAAACATCTTGATATAAACATCTGCTGAGATCCCCTCCATGACTTAGACCACAAAAATACAGGTCAGGGTTTCTCATGGGTTTTTTTTGGTAGCTGAGTCAGGTTTTGTGAAGCCAACTGTTGCTATAGCAACTCATGAATTGGGGAGAAGATAACATGTGTGATAAAGAAAATTAATTTACCTAAGATCATCCAGTTGCTCTTTGATAGAATAGAAAGGAAAAACCATCATATTGTAATGATTATGCATCACTTTCAATACCATGGAAAAGAAGCTCTGTTAAGGTTAAGAGGAATAGCACCCGACGCACGTTACCCTTGCACTTAGGGTGACTTGGGTTTTTATTCCACCACTGAGCGCTGAAAAGTGTAACACCCTTTTACATATTCTCCATCTCTCTCTGCCATCAAGATACAAAATGAGATTCGTATGTTAGGAATTTAAATAAGTCTACACCACGGCACACTGCAATAAACCTCATTACTGTGCTGTGATTTAGAAGCTTGGCCATGGCTGTTGAGAAAAAAACCTTCATGTGCAAGAAATTCTTATTGCCACCCATTTTTAATTTGAAGTCTAAATTTGCTTTGCCCTGAAATCACAGATAGCTGATAATACTTGTTTAAACAGGTGCATAAAATTGGAGGCAAAGGAAAGTAAGAATTCATATATTTTTACTTTTCAAAATCTGTTTAAATCGTATTACCCCAAGCTGGAATCAACGTGTTCAGCGTGTGAAATACCCACGGTAGTGAGAATATAACCCAAAATTTCCATCCTAATTAATCAACAGCTTTGAAACCACCTTTCTTCTGGGCTAAATGCCACAGCACTTATGAGTTTCCATCCCACGCAGACACAATGCAGACATACAGCCTCAAACATTGTAAACTCCACCCAGATGTAGTCTAGTAGCTGAGTCACGTACAGTCTACTATGCCACCTGAATGAGACCTTCTTCATCAATCTCACACAAGAAGAAAGCAAGCAGGAAGAACAAAAACAATGCTCATTAGTGAGGAAAGCTAAGCCATGAAATGAGATTCAGCTCACAACAAACAAGTCTCATCTGTAAGCAGATTAGCCAGAGGAGGAAGAACAAATCGAGCACAGAACCGCTGCATGAAGGAGAACAAAAGCATCAGCACTTTGTTGTTGGAAGTCCAAAGAAGGTAAAATCTCTTTTATGTCAGTAGCCCTTAATAAGGACTAGATCATAGTGCAATTAATGACACCATAAAAGCACCAGATACCGTAGAAGCAACCAGAGGAGGTTACTGGAAGTGACTGGGGACATTTCCTTGTAGCAGCTAAGCTCCATAAATTCATTTGCCTCCTTAAAAAAATCTCACATAAAGGTCCTAATCGTTAAAAAGTTTATTCCGATAAGAAATGGGCAAATTAAAATCAGATTGTATCTTATAAAAGCAAAGATATTGTAAAGGAGGGATGTTACATGCCAAGGGGACACGTAACCCAACCCACAAACCCATGAACTGTGTCCTCACACTGAGTCTTTCCCCTTCATTTCCTTTTGCATCTCTTCTCCCACCATGCTGCAAGGAGCTCAGCTGGACCTCTTAGTTACTTCTCACAGGTGGCAGAGCCTGCTCCCACAGAGCTTCTCTCCAGGGAACCATCACCTCTTTGCTTCCTCCTTGGTGGCTTTGGTCCTGATGAGTGCCTGATGACAGTCAAAACTGGATGCTATAACTGATTCTATAATTCGGCTCAAGCAGGGGGGTTGGACCCTGGAGGTCTCTTCCAACCCCTAACCATCTGTGTTTCACCCACATTGAAGGTGCTTCAGCTGTGCATGGTGATGTGGCAACCCTAGTTCAAGTGCAGCAAAGCTTAAGCTGACAGACTCAGCTGAATTCCAGAATTCATCATCCAAACCTAGCTTCACCATTTATTAGGATTTCAAATCCATTTGTGTTCGGGGAAAAGGCACGACGCATGAACACCTGCTGTTTGTTGGACAACTCCTTATGAAAAAGGCTTAATACAGACATTGCAGTGACCATAGATTTTGCATCTGTCTAGCCTATGCAACACAAACACATCCAGGGACCTACAGATTCTGCAGATTCAAAAGCTGGTGCTCCCCCTCCTGTCCTCTTGGCCTGTTAGTAGTCAACCCACAGCACCAGAAATTCATTTGTTATTTATATGCTGAGCACTTGGCAAACAAATTGGATTTAACATTTCAAGTTAGATCACCTCAGCAAGTCACCCTCACAATGTCAAGAATACCTGCCTGAGCTACAACAGCTTGGAATTGAAATGCAGGATGCTGAGGGCTTTTCCCCCTCACTCCACAATCATACTCTGAATCAGTCAGAACTCGCTGCCTTTTTAAAAAATCTTGTAAGAATCCAGAAGGTACCAGTTCTGTGTCACCATGTGAGAGAAAGCAAACACTGATATCTGTTAAATCATATTTTGCCTGCATCGTTTCCTTTGCTTTAGACAATAGACAAGCAGTTGATGACCCTCAAGGAAATTAGTATTCACACTAAGCAGTCATTTTACTCTACCCTAGGAAAAAATCTAATATGTGAAATGGGACAACGTAAAGTTGGCTGTAAAACCAATCTTCCTTTGTAAACCCAAAATATCAGAACCAACGATTTTGATGAAGGTTTTCTGGGACAACAATCTGATNGGTTTGGATAAAGCATCTTAGCTGGCAAAGGAAAGATCTCTGTGTTTTGTTCATGACACAAAAGAACAAATGCTCTTTGCATGTCCAGTGCCCTGACATGACTCCTTCTTGGTTTTAATTAGGCATTTGTAAATTTTCATGAAAACTTCTACAAGAACAGGTACGTGTGCTTGTACCAACAAAACCTAACAACGTCATGAGTGGGCCCCTCATTTCAAGGAGGAGATTAAGGGGCTGGGGTAGGTCTGCAGGAGCAATGAGTCTGGGGAAGGGACTGGAGGGAAAGGCTGATGAGGAGAGGCTGAGGGAACTGGGGGTGTTTAGCCTGGAGAAGAGGAGACTTAGGGGGGACCTTCTCCCTCTCTACAACTACCTGAAGGGAGGCTGTAGTTAGGTGGGGGTCGAGCTCTTAGAATCATTAGGGATCAGAAGGAACCTCAAAAGATCATCCAGTCCAATCCCCCTGTCACAGCAGGGTCACTTAGATCAAGTCGCACAGGAACACATCCAGGCGGGTCTGGAATGTCTGCAGAGAAGGAGACTCCAAAACCCCCCTGGGTAGCCTGTTCCAATGCTCTGGTACCCTCAGTGGGAAGAAGTTTCTTCTCCTGGGCAACTCTCAACAGGCAAAGAGGGTAGGGCCTGAAGCTGAGCCAGGGGAGGGTTAGGTTGGATGTTAGGATGCCCTTCCTCAAGGAAAAGGTGATCAGACCCTGGAATGGACTGCCCAGGGAGGTGGTGGAGTCCCCATCGCTGGAGGTGTTTAAGGACAGCCTGGCTGTGGCCCTTAGTGCCCTGCTCTGGCTGATGTGGTGATGTTAGGTCATGGGCTGGGCTGGATTAGCTCAGAGGTCCTTTCCCAGAGTCAATAATTCTATGACTGTGTGAACCTCCACTATGGTTAAACAGGACTTTTGATAAGCTTGCCCCATGAGAAAATGTTCTGCTTCTTCATTATCCCATATCAAAGAAACTTGCAGTTCTGATGAAGGCTTCAAGTAATTCTACCCTCATCTATATCCTTGAAATAAAAGTTAGTAGTAAATCAGATCTGCAAGGAGGTAAAAGCTAAAGCCTCCACAGGACTACCTACAGTGCATGGATTTTAGAAAGCAAAACTACATCAATATTTAGACAGATTATCAGGATGAATCCTTTGTAAAACTCCTTCATGACAAGTAATTAAAGTTTTACTAAGACACTACATGCAATCCAAGGCATAAACACAATAATACATGAACAAGATATCGGATAAAGTGTTATTTCTACAACTTTTCTCTCAAGTTTAAGTTTAGGAGAGGCTAACAACAGAGTTGTTAGTGTTTTTTCCCTAACATCCCAGATTTTGAGGATAAAAGTATATTTTTTTCCTTCCTTAATAAGACGACTGCTTTCCCATTAAACACTCAGCTGCATCCATTTACAATTCTGAATGGGAATTTACCAGCTACAGTGTTAGACCTTCTTTGTTTAGATACTTCAGTTCTATCTTGCAATTCAAGAGACTAAATTCTATGCGTAATGAACAGTGAACCTGTTAAAACCAAGAAGTCCTAAAACTAGAACAGGCTATACTTAACACGCACAGCTGTGCTGGTAGCAGGTCACACATCTCCTCACCCCTGCATGGTCATCTCTGTGTAGTGGTTTGCTCGTGGGTGCAGCTAAAAGCTGCTCTGTTGTAGCTATAAGGAGCCTTTCTTAAGGGTGATTTCACATGCTAGGAGGACCCTGCAGAACAACACATCCACACAGTTTATACTCAGTCCCTTCACACAGGTGTAACCACACAGACTTTTTAAACATCCAACACAAATGTTTAACCTACTGTCAGCAGAGGGGGAAGATCAAGAAGATTTTCAATGCACAAATTCAGGGCAGTTCAAGAGTGTCTCCAGGATTCCCATGGTCATAGGTACTTCCATCTCCATACTGGTAGTATAGTCAGATTCCCCCAAAAAACAAGTAGCCTTCACTGTCAGAGTCTTAGAAGGAAAGATCATCCAAGTTACTCTGAAGCTGTACACTGCTTCCCAATTATTTGGATTTTGGCTGCTGTTTTTACTGTTGGGCTAGAGGAAAGTACAGTGCACCATACTTATTCTTCTGATATGTTGCAGGGGTTTGTTTTTTCGGTTGGTTGGGATTTTTTATGCTGCTAACAGGAGACAATTTCAAATGCAATACCAGTGAGATGCCACATGTTGTCACTCCTAAAAATATCTCCCAGTGACCAAGCAGTAACACGGGCGACAGCGTGGCCACCAACCAGTGAAGCTTCTCCTTGTCACTTTACAAATTATCTCATCAGTAAGAAGGTAGTGCTTAATGACCCCGAGCCCACAGCTTCCCAATGACAAGAAATAGCCATTAAGGGGGGAGAGCATGTTTTGGAACCAGAGGTAGAAGCAAATAGAAAACCCAGGTGCCTGTGACCCAGAAGTAGCGGCACCTATAGCCAGGGGTCACGCAGGCCATTGCAACTGAATCACCGTAGCCATTCAGTATTTTGCTAATGATTCAAATTCTACAATTTCTTCTAGCATCCCCTTTATTCCCGGCATCACCCTACTAGTTATGTTTTCACTTGCTCCCATTTTTCACCAGTGAGAGAAGAAACACGATTGTGTGAAACAAAGCCATTCTTGCTCGTTAAAATGCTGAAGCCACTCACAAAATCAGTGCCAGCACTGCTCCACTGTCCCATCTATATTTAGCAAAAGTATATCCTATTTATGGATTGCAATATGTAAAGTATTGAGCAAACTGAAGAACAAATGACGTCCCAGATATCATTATCACAGTGACAATACAAAACACAGCAACAGCCTCTCATTGATCACAACCGGACACCTTTCTACCTGTTTGGTTACCATAAACGATAATGAAGCTCAACCCTTTTCTTTGTCAATAATTCTTTATAACTATAGGTTTGAGGTTTTACAGATGAATACTGCAGCCTTGCTCAAAGGAAACTGATTGTGCACTCTCTAGCTGTTATCTCACAAACTGGCAAGCATTAATCTTACACCGGGCTGTCAGGTGGTCATAGGCATTTGGTTCTCCTCACCTAGCAGTATATTCGGAGACTAAGTGAACAACCAGAGATGCTCTTATGAGGAATAGGAATACTTTTAATTGCTTTTCCAGCAGAGCACAAAAAGTCACCACATCCAATGCTCTTTCAGCCCTGATTAGAATCAATAAACAACGTGAATTCCCACTCTGACAATGCAGCTTCGCTACATACATACATAGATAAATAAATAAATAAATAGATACATGAACAAGTAAGTAAATGGAGAGAAAGAAAACATTAATCATTGTAAATCAGAGTAATGACATTTGCTTTCACTGGAAATAACAAGAAGGGCACATTATTTAATCATAATTTGTCACAGTCCAGACTCACCTTCTACCCCAATTTACATACATATATAGAAAGAGCATCTGTCTCCACGAGCACCATACACTCATTTTACAATTTAATTTGCTACTTAGCTCTTAAATAGATAAATCTTTCTTCTCCCTCAATGATATTTTCAAAGACAAAGCCCAAGGCCTTTTAGGAGCATCTTGGTTTTGGCTGGCATGGACTTAAATTTCTTTGTGGTATCTGACAGACAGCTGTGTTTTGTGAGAATAACATTGATAATACCCTCGTGTTTTAGCTGTTGTTAACCAGTGTTTACAAGTGTAGTAAGTACTACACTTGTAGTACTTACTTACTACAAGGTCTTTACAGCTTCTCACCTCACCCCACCAGCTAGTGTGCTGGGAGGCACAGAAGCTTGGAGGAGAAACAAGCTGACAAAGTCAGCATTAACGGTATTGACCACACAAAAGATTACAGATAACTATTCACTGTCTCCTCCAAAATGAGAGTGTGGTAAAGAAATGAGGTAGCAGAAAGAAAGTTCTACAGCCCAAAACAACAATACAACATTTTCTTGGTGGTTTCAAAAGCTTTCACATACAATAACTCCATGCTGTTATATGCTGTGGGAGAAGGACACTGCTTTAGACAAATAAACCTCTGCTGAAGCGACCTACTCTCAGGGTATAGCTGGGATATGGCTGGACTGGTTCAGGCTAAAGGGACTGAACTTCAGCTTTATTGGTAGTTCCATCCAGCCTAAACCATCCTATGATTCTGTGATTCTTTCTTTCACTGACAATTCACAGCTTTTCCATAGAGTCATTTAATTACAACCCCTCCTCCCCCATCTTCTGCTATGCTCTGAGGCCAGGAGGATGTCTCTTGCCTTCTCTGTCAGGCAATAAGCCTACATGATCAAATGAGCAAAGGAACAGCTCTTTCCCAGTTCACATTCATTCAAGAAGTGGCCCTACCCAGAGCAGACTCGTCACGAATCTGCCACATAAATATCTTCCTTGAAACAGGTTTACAGAACATTAGTAAAATAAATTTACATGAATCAAACCCAACCTTCCCTAATAAACATCAGTGATGCATTCTTTACACACACACATCTCCAAGTCATGCAAAATTTGAGAAGAATTAAGGATACAGAACTGCTTGATAAAGTCCAGCACAGAGCCACAAAGATGATGAAGGGAGTGGAGCACCTCCCTGATGAGGAAAGGCTGAGGGAGTTAGGTCTCTTGAGCTTGCAAAAAAGGAGACTGAGAGGTGACCTCATTCACGTTGATCAATATGGAAAAGGTGGGTGTCAGGAGGAAGGAGCCAGGCTCTGCTCAGTGGCACCCAATGGTAGCACAAGGGGCAACAGGTGTCAGCTGGAACAGAGGAGGTACCACATAAATGCAAGAAGAAACTTCTTCCTAGTAAGGGTGGCAGAGCAGTGGAACAGGTTGCCAGGGAGGTTCTTCTCTGGAGATGTTCAAGACCCATCTGGATGTGTTCCTGTGTTACTTGATCTAGGGGGACTGGAGTGGATGCTCTGTCGAGGTCTGTTCCAATTCCTAACACTCTGTGATTTAATATCTCACTCCAAAATCAGTTAATTGCCTTGAGGACTTACACAGTCCTTGAGCAATAGAATTATTCATTAAAGAAAGATGACAATCGCTAGGTAGTAGACATCACAGATCTTGATCTTTGTCTTCAGTCTTTTCACTTCATGAGAAAGATCACATAGGGAAAGTAAGGTCCCGGGCAAGCAAAGTCTTAAATAGCCAGACACTGCCCTCCAGAATTCCAGACTGAAAGCTGCCACAGTATTCCGTGCTTCTCATTATGAGCCATCTGCTGAGATGATGTGGTTTCATCGAGCATTTTAGCCTCCATGGGGGCAATTTCTGTTCCCCAGATCTGCACAGGACAACTTGAGATGATAAATTATATCAGCTCACAGTAGAAATGAAGAGAAAAAAATTCAGGCTACCCTAAAAAAAAACATGAATGATTTTTTTTCACGTATTACCGTGGCTCCTCACCACTCCTCACTTGTTGGCACACATCACCTAGTTCCCCTGTAACAGCACAGTCATTTTTCTAATGCTCTGTTTTTACTGCCCTAACTATTCCAATAAGAGAGTCTTTGCACTCACAACTGTGGTAGACACACCATACCAAACCCCACGTCAGCACGATTGTATTCAGCACAACTTACACAATCTCCTGCTGGACTCTCTACAGTAGCTTGACAGAGAGACCTGAATAAAGAAGTCATGATGTGGTGTGCTTACTCTAAAACCAGTTTGGGTACTGTCTTATTATCTGCTACCAAACTGTTGTCTAGAGAACTTCTAAGCTAAATCAAACACTGTTTCTGCCATCACACTGCCCAGTAGAGATCCAGAGGTGCAGCTTCAGCCTCACTTCTGTGTTAATTCCTTGTGCTGTTCCTTGCTGAAACAATGAAGTGATCTAAGCCTGTTTTAATCAAAGGGAAAATTTACTATAATGCCCATTGAGGAGTGAAGGGAAGCTAGAAAGGTTGTTGGTGTGCTGGCAGCCAGGCTGCAGACCTGCTGCACTCCACGTGCATCTCAGGGGAACAAGGCTGTTCGGAGAGACAGGCTGAAGTACATTTCTTCAGGGGTGAGATCATCAGCAGGGCACAGGCAAGGTTTTCTGGAGAAGTGAGACAGGCTGCAATGATCTGTTCTAGCTGACAATCTTGCCCCTGGCTGTCACCAAGTTCTGAGGGAGAGATTTAACTGTAGCAGTTTGAATTGGTAGCAATGATAAAAAAATGGGGGGGAAAAGTTATTCAACTCACAGAATCACAGTGTTAGGGATCAGAAGACCTCGAAAGATCATCCAGTCCAATCCCTCTACCACAGCAGGATCACCTAGATCAAGTTGCACAGGAACAGGTCTGGGTGGGCTTGGAATGTCTCCAGAGAAGGAGACTCCACAACCTCTCTGGACAGCCTCTTCTGGTGTTCTGCCACCCTTAAAGCAAAGTATTTCCTTCTGTTCAGATGGAACTTCCTGTGTTCCCTTTGCCCCTTGTCCTGTCACTGGGCACCACTGAGCAGAGTCTGACCCCATCCTTTTAACACCCACCTTTTAGATATTGAATTTAGATATCAAAAAGCATTGGTTAGAACCCCTCTCATTCTGACTGAACAGACCAGAGTTTCCCAGTGTAAGCCATTCGAAGCCAGCAGAGCTATACTGGTTTGACCTTTTGGGAAACATCCTACCCTGAATTCTGCTGGTCCCTCATCATGGGTAGAACCTTGTCAGAGTCTTATTCCCTAGCATCATTTTGTCACATCCTCTTCAATCCTCTTTGTGGAAAAAAAATCCCAATAGTTATTTCACTCAGCCTCTACCAAGTTACAGGGAAAGCTTAAGGAAGATCATTTTGCTCCATTTCTCTATTCATCTGTGTAAATAATTACCACTGAAGTCCAGTTTATTCTTTATATTTATTCTGTTGCTAGAGGAGTAAAATATTAGCCCTACTTCTGAGCTTTCTCAAACACTTTCTGGAATGTCTTCTGTTATACCTAAGCATCTTGATTGCATGCATATCAGCTGTCCCACTGCAAAATCCATTAGTTTGAGCAATAATTAGAAGTAGGAAAAGATGAGATGAATATGGTCAGAACAAGCAAAGCTACATCTATGCCTCCGTATCAAGAACTTGCGTTATGCATGAACTCTAGTGACTGATCCAGCCTGAAGAAAATAAGTGGTGTAAAGAACAAAGGGGTTTCTCAGTTCAGATGTGAAAGAGTTAACACTGAGAAACTATTATGAATCTGAGAAAAGTCCCAACTTCTTTACAATCCATGAAAAAAAGCCTCTTCCTTTTGCTTCTGAAGAAACATTATGCTTCAGCAGGCATCAAAACCTGAAAGTAATGGAATTGGATCAACATCAGAGTTCTTTGAGGAAGCTGTGCTTTCTGCCTCTGAGAAATTAATCTCTTTTTTATGAAACACTCCTTTAAATAAAGCATCCTGTTATTGAAATGCAGCCCATCGCACTGAGTGAATCAAGAAAAGTATCTGCTCCAGTGACAATATCTATTTTTGAAAGGGAGGCAAGAAGATGACCAGTTCCACACCAGCTATTGTTTCATGTGAAAAGAGATCGTTGCCATCTGCACGCACTCATTCAGCAAGGGGTTATTTTTCTTAGCTAAGAGCCAAGTAATTTCACTGAAATTACCCGGCAATTTCACTGATACTTACTTCGTGTTGAGGGTCATACCAATCAGATAACGACTCCAGATACATCCCGGTTTTAACAGTCCCCTCTAATAGAGTCCACATTTTCAACAGAGCTGCAGCATCTAAGTAGATCTGATGGTGAGGCACAGCCTTCCAGCAAGACTGGAGTCAAGGCCAGCTATGATTTTTCAAGAATTGCAGCTGGCAGAAGGGACAGCTTCACGGCCTGCCTGTGAAACATTTCCACTACAGAACAGAGTGTGAGATACAAGTCACAAATACGGGGCTAAAAATCTGTACCATTCATCAGGCTTTGCAATGCCTCCAGCAGGTGGTCACGCTGCAGCTGCAAAGAGCATCAGTCAGGATGGTCGTACACTTCTGAAAAGTTGCAGGCTAACCACAGTCTATAAAGGCATAACTCCAAAATCTAGCGGAAAAACCAGCCCCAAACCTCACTGCTAACCACCGATACACATCTGCAGTTCTTATGTATCTTAAATCTGCAAATTGAGAGTTGGGGTTGTTTAGCCTGGAGAAGAAGAGACTCAGGGGGGACCTTATCACTCTCTAGAACTATCTGAAGGGAAGCTGTAGACAGATGGGGGTCAAGCTCTTCTCTCAGGCAACTACCTAGAGAATGAGAGGGTAGGGCCCAAAGCTGCACCAGGGGAGGGTCAGGTTGGATGTTAGGAAGCCCTTCTATATGGAAAGGATGATCAGACACTGGAATGGACTGCCCAAGGCAGTGGTGGAGTCCCCATCCCTGGAGGTGTTGAAGGACAGCCGGGCTGTGGCTCTTACTGCCTTGGTCTGGCTGATGTGGTGATGTTGGTCTTGGGCTGAATTGGATGATCTTAGAGGTCTTTCCCAGATTCAATAATTCTGTGGTACCATGAAAGTGAAGATAAGCTTGTGCTTATCTGTCTCTGAATAAGACTGAAGGAGGTAGAAGAACCTACATGAGTCAACAGAAAGGGAATTGACAGCAGGTTGGTTCAGAAACTCATTTTACAACAACCTTCTCTTCCATTTGTTTCCTGCCCCAACCTGACATGGTGCAAGGTATGACAGAAAACCTCTTACAAGGAAAAATAAAACCAAAAAATATACATAACATTTTCTTCTTACAGAATTTTAGCTCCTGCTTCTTCCAGGCCACCTTATTTGCTGGAACGTTTTTTTCACTGTGATCTTGAAAGGCTAGAGTGACCGACCACTCTATCAAACCAGTGCTGACTTTTCTTTTACATTTTTTCTACAATCAAGAAAGTCCAGAACCCCCGGGCCTGTCCAAGCCCAAAGGTCACTTTTGTTTCAAGTATTCACAGAGCCCTTGAGAGTAACCCTGTTAAATCTGCAGGATGAAAGGTTCAGTGCTCCTTGCTGCTGCTACCATCTTACAAGGGTAATGGTGTTGACTAAAAAAAAATATCTCCTGAGACTCCGAGGTTAAAGTCTCCTTCTCAGCTAGCCAACAGCTGGTTCGTTTGTCCTGCAGGCTTTGTCCATTCATCACACTTCCCACTGAAGCAGTATGAGAGCTCTGAAGAGTGAAATGGGCTGCTTATTTAAAGGCTGCTTTTGGGTGCTTTTCCACCTCTCCATTCTGTGAGCAGAATCTAAAAAGTGTTGCAGGGTCCGTAAACAGTCACAAACAATCACAGAATGCCTTTCAAGGTCATCGAGTCCTATCCCCCCCTGTAGTGAGCAGGGACCTCTTCAACCATACCAGTCTGTTCAGAGCCCAGCCCAACCTGACATGGAATGTTTCTAGGGATGGGGCACCTACTTTCTCTGGACAACTTGGGCCACAGTCTCACCAACCTCAGTGTAAAACCTTTATTCCTAAAATCTAATCTAAACCTTCCCTATTTTAGTTTAAAATCATCACCCCTTGTCCTGCCAGAGAAAGCTGAGTTCGTATATGTGGGTTATATAGTTTGGGATGTTACCATAAACCTTATACGTGTCAGCAATCAAGTCATTATGGCAGCCCACGTGTGGCTCCTGCAGCTAGGCACACACCTGCCTCAAATGTACTCTGAAAAGGTCTACCGATAAATCATCCTTCTCAAACATCTGAATTTATGTAAAGGCTTTTACTCCATAATTTCAGAGTTCTTCAAGCACAGACTGACACAGCTGAACTGTCACATTATGATATTCATGTACCAGTCTCCACTTTGTATATGAAATTAAATATAGTTGCAATTATTTTATGAAAATCAGCCAGTGATTTGTGGCAGAACTAAGCTGAGAATATTTGAAGTGCTGGATCTCAGTATCCCAGGCTCAGAGCAGAAAATACTACCCTTCCTCTTGATTTGCAGTACCTATCACAGAATCACTGGGGTTGGAAAAGACCCTTGGGATCACCAAGTCCAACCATTAACCCCACCCAGAAAGTTCACCCTTAAACCATTTCCTTCAGCACCACATCTAAACGATCTTTAAACGCATCCAGAGATGGTGACTCAAGTCCCTGGGCAGACTGTGCCACTGCCTGACCACTCTTTCTGTGAAATGTCAAGTCCAACCCTCCCCTGTTGTAGTTTGAACCCATTGACTCTTATTCTATCGTTTATTGCTTGTGAGAAGACACCAGCAACCACCTCTCCAAAATGCCCTTTTGTGTAACTGAAGAGAGTGATGAGACCTCCTTTCAGCCTCTTCTTCTTCAGACTAAACAGCCCCAGCTCT
This sequence comes from Upupa epops, assembly GCA_013397515.1. Taxonomy (NCBI): domain Eukaryota; kingdom Metazoa; phylum Chordata; class Aves; order Bucerotiformes; family Upupidae; genus Upupa; species Upupa epops. The sequence continues at coordinate 26,677 of VZRI01003326.1, forward strand.
TTCAATTGCTTCTCATAAGATTTGCTCTCCAGGCCCTTCAGCAGCATCATTGCCCTCCTCTGCACTCACCCCAGCACCTATGTTTATGAAGCACTGTTTAAGACAACAGCTACAAAGAGGAAAAGACTCTTCTAGCCCATCACAAGCATACTTTTACAGAGCAACAGCGAGACATCCATTTATTCCTTTTATGTTTCCCAGAGAGATGTTTTAACAACCAAACACAGATCCACTGTGTATGAGAGACTGAAACGTCAGAGTGACACAAAAGCAGAGCTCACATCAGAGATTAAAAACTCATAACACTGAAAAACACATGGATTTTCCCAGCCTTCAACTTGTTAAAAAAAACAACCCAACCTGAAAGTGTTGTGCATCTTACAAGAGGGCAGAAACACCGCTGAGAGTACCGAAACTGAAAGTTAATGTGTCTCCACAGCTAACTGCTATGTATATTCTGTGTTATATATGGCTGAGAAGACAGTAAGTGCTTCAAATCCCCTTGGAAATGGCGCTAGCATCAAAATAATTCCTTTCATGGTCTGACTTTCCCCACAGACTTCAATCAAATTGTTCCTTCAATAAAGTAGCGTACATGAAATATTGCTCTACCACTCTACAACTAAGCCCGAACAAATATTTATGTAGCAGCTTTACATTTTCAGAGGGTAAAAAAAAAGTAAACCCACAAATAAACCCATCGGAAGCTGCTCAGCATTTAAACCACAGCCTCTGTGCTCTGTGAGAGGTGTCCCTGCCCATAGCAGAGGGTTGGAATTAGATCATTGCTGAGGTCCCTCCCAACCTAAACTGTTTCACCATTCTTTGATAGTTTGGTTCTTGGAGGGGTGGGTGTCAGGAGGATGGAGCCAGGCTCTTCTCAAGGTCATCTGGTGACAGGATAAGGGGCAGTGGGTGCAAGCTGGAACAGAGGAGGTTCCATATCAATATCACAAGGAACTCCTTCCCAGCATGGGTAACAGAGCACTGGAACAGGCTGCCCAGGGGGTTGTGGAGTCTCCTTCTCTGGAGACGTTCCAGACCCTCCTGGATCTGTTCCTGTGTGACTTGGTCTGGGTGATCCTGCTGTGGCAGGGGGATTGGACTGGATGATCTTTTGAGGTCCCTTCTGATCCCTAATGATTCTACAATTCTATATGAGAAACTGTCTTCACTCTTAAATAACTGGATTTCAGAACTCTTCAAAAGGCACCGGTTAGCACAATGGGGATGTTGGAGAAAGGACAGCACTAGGTGTAGACAACACTAGTGTTGGCTTTGGACAGCATTTCTGGGGTCATCACTGACACGTGTGAGGTTTGGTACACAGTATTAATGGCTGGGCGTGCTCCACATCAGACACTGCAGAACAAATCCTGCTTGTCCACCCATTCTGTTCCTGGTGACAATCATACTCCTGCACCCAGACGAGTGCAATCTCACAGCATTTCACCCTTCTGAAGCTGATTAGTTCAGCTGAATGGGGAGGTCCTGCAGAGCTATCTGTGCTAAATCTCCCAGGCAGCAAAAGTGCTTTGGGAAAGGCTAAATGGGGCCAGGATATTCCCACTGTAACCTCTGTGTATTCCCATTGTTCCATTAGCTTTACTCCACTCCCACATACCCGGAGCAGTCACCAAGGATGAATTTAAAGCTGCAGTAAAAATGAGGTAATAATTCTTCTAAATGAGAAACAGCATCTGACACTAACTTTTTCCTAAGGCCACTGCGACCAAGTTTCTACCTCAGATACCCTCATGACTGCAACATAGGTCTATTAAAATGATGGCCTTTACTATACATCTACTATCTTGCATCACAGACACTTTCTCCTTAGTCGGCTACACAAGGAAAATAAAGACAAAATTAAGAAACCAACTGTCTTGGGATAATTTTGGGGGCTGGCCACAACCTGACAGGCAACTTGGGGACCAACCATACTCCTTCCCATGGCATACAAGGGATGCATGTGCCACGCTGCAGGCTTTTGCTGCCTTCTTGCCTCTCAGCTGGCTGCCATGCTGCTCCACTTGTCCAGACCTCGTGGTTCTTACGTTTCCCTTACTCAGGAGATGGGTGAAGGATTTTGTCTCCCTTTTCCTTTCCCCTGTCACTAGTCTTTATTCACTCTTTATTATTTATCTTCTTCCTTTTCTTCTTTTCTCCCTTCTTTTTGCCATCTGGCCACTGCTTAGAGACACTGCTCCGGGAGGGATCCTTTGTTTTCACAGGCTGGTTGTGACATGCAGTTAGTTGTTTGGGTCTTTTACTTCTTTCTAACTGTTCTTGTTGTTCTTAATAATAAAACTTCTTTCACTTATCTTTTCAATATACTTGTCCCTGGGTTTCTTTTGTGTATGAAGACCCTGGAAAATCTAACATCAACTTCTTTCAAGTAAGGAATAAAATCCTTTTTGGATGACAGAATTCAGCTTGAATCACAGAATCACTCAGGTTGGAAAAGACCCTTTGGATCATCGAATCCAACCATTAACTCTACTCTACAAGTTCATCCCTAAACTCTATCCCCTAACACCACATCTAAGTGACTCTTGAACCAGCTTATACGAGCACAACACTGCGTCTGACATTACGATCCATGAGTTCAGCAGGCTTGCTATGGGAGGAGTGATAATGACTTACAGCAATCAGATTCTTCTCCTTTACACGTCATGAGGAGCACCTGAAAGGAATTATTTTTACCAAATACAGAAGACGGAGGAATTGGTTTCATTTTGAGAAACACTACGAGCTGCCATTTAGTTCTGCTGAAATCTTGTGGAATCACTAATTGGGGCAAGCTTCAATAAAGAGTGAGTTGAAACAAAAAGCAATTTACTGTTCCCAGTTTCCTCTATCCCTCTTGGTTTCTAATTATGAAAAGTTTTAGGAACAACAATTTGCTTCTCCTGCACCAGGTTCTCTCTTGGCCTTTGTTCCACAATGAAATTAGGATACAGGGTTTAGGACTTGGTTCTTACTCTCAAAACAACCTATAATCTCATAAATTTTGATCTTGATGATTTCACAAGAGAATACAAAAGGGAATGTAAAAGATGATGCTTTTATCCCCATGAATAAACATCATCATTTTGATAACTAGTGCAAGCAACAATTATTGTAAAGATGTGCTAGGAACACAAGTTTGTATTTAAATGCAACACACAGTGCACTGGGGACTTGTTTATCTGTATTCTTACTAGCCAAACCTCCTTGCTACACTAAAGTGGGTCATGTCCCTGATGTGCATAGACTGCAGCAAGAAGGCTTCTCATTCTGAACCATCATTTAGATGAAGAGATTCCATATCCCTACTCTGCTGGGACAAACAGGTAGTTTTACTCCACACTCAGGTTCAGGTTCTCATAGGACCAATTTTCAATATATTCCAGAATATTCATAGATGCACAGAATGGTTCAGGTTGGAAGGGACCTTAAAGTTCATCTAGTTCCAACTGCCCTGCCATGAGCAGGGACACCCCCCACTAGACCAGGGTGCTCAAGGCCCCAACCAATATGGACCTTGAACACTTCCAGGGAGCAGGATGAATAACTGGTGAAAAACTTGCAGTCCAACTACACCTCTATGCGTTACACTGCACTATCACCTCATCTGCAGGTCGTACAACTCCTAATACTTCTATTATTAAGGAGTTAAGATCAGCCCCCAAATGTCCTGTACTTGAGCTGATAGCTACAGTATGTCTACACATAAATCTGGTTACTGTTAAAGAAGTTAATAGCTCCCGCAGATTTAATGGTACAGTCAATTTTTATTACAGAATAATATTTAAAATGTGATGAAAACTATGATTTTATATCTAGATGTCATTCAAGACAATCAAAGCATTAAGCCAAAATAGACAGAAAAGAAATGCCTGTACTTACAGACATTAGAGAGCCTGTCCCTGAGCGGTTTTTGCTTTCCCACTCACAAACACTGTGCCCTTTTATTGATAGAGAAGGGAATAACATCATTCTTTCCAATTAATATCTATTCGTCATGGTGAGCATATGATTTCTTTTTTAATTAAAGAGCATTTTTTCCAAGGCTGAAATAGTTAATTTTTAATCAATAAGAGAGTAGTAATCTTTTTCCTATTAATTCTGAACCCTTGAAGAGCTTAAGGAGCTACAAGGCTGATATTTTGGCCACTAAATTTTTACTAAAACCATAAAACATTAAGGTTTGTTTTGTTTAGTGATGCAGTAATGTGATGCCCTCTGCCAGCATTGTTTTGGTGTGTGGTATGGGCTGACTGTAATGCAGTCTGAGCAGAACACAGGAGAGAAGTCAGTGAAAGGGAGAAACAAAAGCAAACTAATTTTGTATAAAATCACAGTCCTTGGTCAAGACTGGCATAAAACTCCCTCTCCTGCTTGCAGAATACCTCTGTTTCTACAGGTTAATAGAGGCTTTGCAGAGAGGTGAACAATTGTAAACAAGCAGTTTAACCATTTGGAGAGTAGTTGAATGTGTGGCAGTCAATGATTTAATCCTCTGGAGGTGAACTTGCACAGAAGGAAAGCCAGACTCCACTCCTGGATGGACAGGTGCCCATCTGGGAGCAGAGTCTGCCTTTTCCTCTGCCAGCTTCAGACATTGGAAAAAATTGATTAAAACAGAAGAAAACATCAACCAACCAGACACTAACAGTGAATTTACACTACAAACCTGAGAAAGACCATTCCTGAGGCACCAGAAGAGAACTGTGCGTTAACATTACGTTGCCAAATAGACACTAACAAAGCTAAGATTGCTTGTTGGGGTTAGGAAGCTGTTGGTGGCTTATGTGCTTCCAGTTGGGAAAGAGGAAGGTGTAGTGTTAAGCAGGATGTTCATGCATGATTATCTTGGGTTGACATTCCCTTCCCCTCTTTTTATGGGCTCTATCAGCTGTTTAGGGTTTGCTACTAGACCTTTTATGATATACACATTCATACAATAAACGTTTTAAGAAATACTTTCTCATGCAAGCTTTATACTCCCTTTCAGATGCCAGGGATGAAATCAAATGGAAAATTTCCTGTTCCACCTCTCAGCTGCTGAAGAGAGGCTGAGCACTGGGGCAGAATGATAAAACCCACCGTGAAGTCACTGAGGACTTCCTAGATAAAAGCACCTGACAGTCACTTCCTACTGAGCCTCAGGAGTATGGCAGAAGCCTTTCTATAATCATTATGTTTAAGGAATAAGTAGGGAAAATCTGGTCCCCAGGCCTGTCATTCCAGGGGATACCTGGCTGGCCACAGCATGGCACCATGCATGCATCCAGTGGGGCTGCGCAACAGCTCCCTCCAGCATTTGGGTTACATTTACCTCTAGTTCACATTTACCTCTAGTTGGGCACATTTGGATTAGCTCTAGTTCACATTTACCTCTATTTCACTGCCAGATGTTCTACAATTAGATACGATCCTGCCTATAATTAATTTAAAAATGACTCAGTGAGATTAACAAGCAGAACAGCACATTAAGACAGTCAAGAAAAATACATGGAAGGGAAAACTCGACAGGTGCCAAATCAGCCTGGTGACATTTGGACAAGCTGTCCCAAAGACAGTGGTTTTAATCAAGAACTAGGACCAAAATAACTCCTTATTTTAGAAAAAAACTAGATGTCAGTAAATACAATTGTCTGCTTCATTTTGATAAATGGACTCTCTCTGTAAATATATTTTTAAAATACATTCATAAAACTACATCGGGTGCTGGGCCATCTTATCTAGACTTTGCTTTTGCCAAGAAATGTTGGACCAGGTAATCTCTGAGGTCCCCTCCAACTTGAAATTCTGTGGTTGCAGAGAACTGTGTAAATCTAGGATATATTTCATAGAATCATAGAATCATTAGGGATCTCAAAAGATCATCCAGTCCAATCCCCCTGCCACAGCAGGATCACCTAGACCAAGTCGCACAGAAACACAACCAGGGGGGGTCTGTAACATCTCTAGAAAAGGAGACTCCACAACCCCTCTGGGCAGCCTGTTCCAATGCTCCGGTACCCTCACTGGGAAGAAGGTCGTTATATATTTACATATTAAATAACCAAAAAGAGAGTATTGGCAGCTGTATAGAATAAATACCTCTTTCCTCCTCTTCTATCTCCACGCTGGTCATTTTTATAGAGTATTTCAAGTCATACAGACAAAAAGGCTATGAGTAATTCATTATTAGATGGAAGCTATTAAATATTTAGAGCAGAGTAAATAGGGATTAGTCCTTTACTGAATCAGAGGGAAATGCCTGCTCCATTTCCTCGTCGGATCTGCAATCCAGACAAGCCTATGCACATGCTCCCCATGAGACTTCCTTCTGTGCCCTATCACCATGTTTCCTGCATTTCATAACTTCCAAGAGATCCTTGAAATTTCACATCCACACACACACACCCCTCTCTACAAGAGGAGCTGAGTACAATGTTGATTATTTATTTTCAACAAATATTAGCTAACTGTGAATAGGTACTAGGTGATTCAAGCCAGAATGTGTCTCATGTGCTGTGGAAACCTTATTATCCAGCTACTACTCCAATGAGATCCTCACCCCACTACAACAGAGCATCTCCCAGACGATTTTCATTTCACATCATATAATAAACCCATAAAAGCTCTCCTTGGGTGGATGAGGGCTATCTCAGCACACAGATCTGACAAGAGCTTTTATCCAGAGAACAAAGTCCAGTTCATAGCCAGTGTTAACTCACCATGGTGACTGTGACTGTAACAATCAAAGTTTGATAACAAATTAGCTAATCACAAATTTGATCTATATTAGTGTTGCACTCAAGCTTTTGGTGACAAGAAAAGTTCACAGATTGCTAGAATGGTTCAGGTTGGAAGCGACCTTAAAGATCATCTAGTTCCAACGCCCCTGCCATGAGCAGGGACATCTCCCACTAGACCACGTTGCTCAAGACCCCAGAGAATCTGGCCTTGAACCCCTGAGGGGGCAGCCACAACCACCCTGGGCAACCTGTTCTACTGTCTCAGCACCCTCATCATCAAGAACTTCCTCCTGACTTCCAGTCCAAACTTCTCCTTTTGCAGCTTGAAACCATTCCCCTTGCTCCTACCACTCCAAGCCCTTGGAAAGAACCCCTCCCCAGCTTTTCTTAGCCCCCTTCAGATGTTTTCAAGCTGCAAAATTACTTCAGCAAAATGAAATCAGTATTTGAGCCAACCCACGCAGTTGGAAATACAGTCCTGACGCCACCACTGGATGCAGTCTATAAATAATGTTATTCCCAGTTCAGGTATATTATTGAACAACTGTTTTCTGTTTATTAATTTACATGTTGCTGAGAGAAATCATACTAGTCTGCAAGCAGATCCAGTCTAAAGGAGGAGGACAAGCTCAGAAATTTTAACTCAGGCTGTTGTACAGCCATGTATTTGCTGGAAACGATGACAGCCAACAGGCAAAAGATCTGATAGCATTTTCCATTAATTATGCACTAATTTCTTACAATTATTCAGAGCAGGCTGGACAAGCCTTGATGGATTTCAAAGGCCAGCCTATATCTGTGGACTAAATAGCCCACATTTACTAAACACCAGCTTTCAGCTATGCATAGCGCACACTACCACTCCCATAATTTTCCATAAATTGAGTGACTTGCAAATGTAGATTAATTGAGGTAATGAAACAGCAGCTAGAGTAAAGAAATTAGATATTCCCTTTCATAGTTTCTTCTCTTGAACTTTCAGATTTCACAGTGCTAGGCAATTCCCCAACAGAAGCCAGCCAGGGAATATAAGCTCAAACAGCATTTATTAAATCCAACAGCAGAACTGGTAAATGGTTTGGTATAGACTGTGCTCTCTGTCACATGGCATTTGGAAGCAGCCCCATGAACACAGAGTGAGAGTTGGGGTGAAGCACTTGGCTCGTGAGGTAAAAAGTAAGCACGATTTGGCTCGCATTTCTTTTTGTTGCTAAATCGCAGATCACAGAATCATACAATCATAGCATCATCAGGGATCGGAAGAGACCTCAAAAGATCATCCAATCCAATCCTCCTGCTACACCCAGACCAAGTCCAGGTGGGTTTCAAATGTCTCCAGAGACACAGACTCCACAAACCCCCTAGACAGCCCCTTCCAATGCCCCGTCACCCTCACTGGGAAGAAGTTATAGAATCACAGAATCAGTCAGGGTTGGAAAGGACCACGGAATCATCCAGCTCCACCCCCCTTGCCATGGGCAGGGATACCCCATCCTTGATCAGGCTGGCCAGATCCTCATCCAGCCTGGCCCTAAACATCTCCAGGGATGGGCCCCCAACCACCTCCCTGGACAACCCATTCCAGGCTCTCACCACTCTCACGGTGAAGAACCTCCTCTTCACATCAAGTCTAACTCTCCCCATCTCCAGCTTTGCTCCACTCCTCCTAGTCCTGTTGCTACCTGAGATCCTAAAAAGCCCCTCCCCAGCTTTTTCGTAGCCCCCTTCAAATACTGGAAGGCCACAATAAGGTCACCTTGGAGCCTTCTCCAGCCTGAACAGCCCCAACTCTCTCAGTCTGGCCTCATAGGAGAGGTGCTCTAGCCCTCTAATATCCTCGTGGCCCTCCTCTGGACTCACTAATAGCATGTCCATGTCCTTCTTGTAATGACTTGGGAAGAACTGTATTTCCTTTTTGGTTTAAAAAACAAAGGCACCACAGTGCAAAAAGCCTCAAACCACCACAAAACCAAACTACCCTAACAAAAACCCAGCGAAGCTCATAGGATCTTTAATATCCTGAATAGGCTTTTTGATGTCTTCAGCACAGACACAGGTTTTGTTACTTGGTTGGTTCAGGGTGCTCCAAACTGGGCAACCAGTGACCAAAGGGTTTTTGTGATGTGACAGGAGAATGGTACTGAGTGGCATAGGCAGGAAACCCAAGAGTTCTCAGAGTGGGGTGCTGAATTATGTTCTTTGGCCATACTGTCTATGCTGCTGCAAGTAAATCTGCCATTTAAATTGTTAGAAGACTGCAACCTATGAAAACAGCATGCATTTGGAGCTGCTGGTGGGCCTCCAACAATTATACAGGGACCAAATGGCTGGGAGGTCTCTCCTGCATTTGGAGAAACTATAGTGAGTAGAATAAAACCCCTGTGCTCTACTCCCCTGCTACCAGCCATCTGACCATGAGAAACCCTCTGATTAGAGGCATCTCTTCTCATTCCTCTCTCACATGCTGCCCAATGGTGCAGTGAGTCTGGTCTCAGCATTTGGGAAGCTCAACAAGAGGTGAATAAAATGCAAATACTTCATCAGAGTGTGCCTTGTGCCCTGCCTCAGATAGCCAGCCACATTTCCTTCCCACAGAGCTATGTGGACACACACCAGTGACAGCTAGCAGCACGGCTGTAGGAAGACACCCACGGGGCCCCAGGGCCTCTGCAGAGCCAGATGGACTCCTCCATCTCCCAAAGCATAAAAGAGCTTTTTTCTTATGTTTCTCATCCCCCTCTGCAAACCTAAGCAGGAGACACTACTTATCATTCAGAGAGCACGCAGCCGAGATAACTACACTAGTCTAGTTAGAGATTGAAGAGAATCAATAATAATAACAGAAAACAATGATGAAGCCGCTAAGATTAGTGTTTGCATTTCAAACATGATGAACCTGCCTAGCTCCAAATTAATTTCTAAAAGTAAGCAACAGCAGATAGGAGGAGTTTTTTTTCTCCACAGTTTCCACTGCTAACCCTTTCAGCTGTCTCAGCACTGCCTGTAAACCCTACGCATTACTATAAACTACTTTGTATTTTGTTGAAAAGAAGTCAGGTTTTCCAAGGAGATAACTTTGCAGGAGCCTGACTTGTATCTCGTTAGCTGTTACAACCCTTTAATTTCATGAGGTTCTATAGAAGGTCTTTAGAATGGAAAAACAACATTGAAAATGATTGCAATTTAAGAAGTCATGGGGAGTTTCCTACCTGCAGGGAAGGGTAAGAACAAGGCAGCTCCAAGGGCAAAGGCAAGTTGAGGGGTGGCCTTCAGGTGGGTGGGTCCCAGGTGAGGCTATTCTGGGTAGTTAAAGGTTGTTGGTGCCTTCAGGGGCCCGACACAGGGTTTTGTCTGAACAATCTTTTAACAAACAAGATCTCTCAGTGCTCACACTGCAGAGTGATTATTGCACTGTAAGATGTACCAACCGATTGCTTGCTTGAGTTATATGCTGCAGATCAATGGATATCTGTCCCATCTTATAGCGAATTCTGCCAACACTCCCGTGAAATCCATGGGAACCTCAGTAGGAACCACCAGACTACAATTAAAGCACCCTGCTTTAAGTTGTAGACTGATGTTGCTGTGTTTCAGCCTGCTTTCATGATACTTGCCTTCTGAAAATGGACTGAGGAAAATTGTCCTGCTGGATAGTATGCCATCACAGACCGCATCCACACCCAAATCAAGATGAAGAAACACAGGGAAGGGGCAGGTCCAAGAAAGCACTTTTAAATGTAAGGAACACTGAAAGTCAGAGGAGTACCTAATCGGCACTCCTGGTTTGTCTCTGCCTGCAGGATGTGTGCGTTGGGTGGTCTGATGGGTAGCCAGAGAAATGAGGTGTGATCTACACTGAAACAAGCTGAACACACAATAGGAAGCAGATTGTCTGACTGACAGGCAAAACTGAGATCAGGGTAGCTGCAACTTTAAGATCTAACAAACAACCATTCATTCTTTCACTACTGAAGCGCCGCTCTTTGTTCATAGTTCTGTAATTAAAACACCCTTGTCTGACTTCTATGCTCTGCCCTTCTCCCCTCACTCCAGGCTCTATCTGATAGGGCACTCACCTAAATTTTGAGCTTGTCAAGAAGTGAAGCATCTTCCCTAAACATCTGAGCCCCTGTGATACAAGCCCTGTGCTCAGTGAATTTATTGCTACCTCATATCAGATATTAAATGTAATTAAAACCTCTTCAATTATGAATGAAGGTGTGTATTTTGTATAAACTCATGCCCTTGCAAAATATAAAAGAACAGTGGAACTGAAACCAAACCACATCAGAGCAGTGAGGCAGTAACTTGGCTTTCACCTGAAAAGGAAAAACGCATGCATGAGGTCAGAGAGAGTGTAGGTATCAGTGGAGACAGGGCAACCACCTGAACCAGCAACATGCAACTGCAGAAGGAAGAAGCACCTTCCCCTCACTTCTTTCTGTGGTGCTTCTTGTGGAGCTATTGAATCAAGAGTGAGGCAGGGAGATTCATCCACAGGAGCTGAAAAGCAGCCTGTAAGCGCCTCCATTATAAACAATACCAAGTGGAAACAAAGGCTCCTCACGAGCAGAATTGTCTCCTGATATTCTTGTATTGCTGTCAAATTTTAGGAACGTCATTTTCGATGGGTCGATTTCCACCTCCCTCCTCTGTTTTCATCTGCCAGGAACACCCACTGAGGGTAACCAGCTAGTGGTCTTGGCAGAGGAAAACTGCTTTACAAAACCTAAAGCCTGCATTTCTCAAGAGATGTGCTCAGCAGCTGTAAAATTTGATGTGTGAAAACACTATTTCTACATCCATACTTTCCCTGACAATTTCAGGCATTTTTTTTCTGACCTTCCTGTAGAGAGAAACACCACAGACTCCTTCCAGCTCTAAATCGAGTAACAAGCAAGAAAGAAACAAATAAAAACTCTAATGGTATTGTGGGGGTGATAGTGCTTTCATTACTTTCCTTTGTTAGCCGCTGAAACAATTTCCTTGCTAACACTGGAGGGTTTAGTGAACCTGAGCTTTACTTTGGTTTTTACCCCATAAACTGACAAATGTCATCATTTGCTATTTCACGATTCATTAAAAAGGGCAAAAGCAAGGATCTGCGAGCTCCTCCCACCTACTGCACCGTTGCTGAGCTGCTTCGACTGGAAAGCAAGACTTAAGCAGCAACAAAATCAGTTCAGTCACCATCTTTGCAGCAGATTCAGCTCAGTTTGGCAGAAAGGCTGCGCTCAAGTTCTCAGAGCCGAACAGTCTGAGGAAGTTGTGCTCTCACTGCCTTCATGGCTGAAGACTTCAGGTTTTCTCGCACCCAGGTCTTGTCTGCCTCACTGCAGGCTCGCTCAGCCACAGCAAGATTCAAGTGGGCAACGAGATTATCAAATCAATGCAGGTCTGAGAAGGGCTCTGATTTCAGCTTATCCCGGCTGTGCACTGGGTCACTAATACACCGACAGGTATTTGATGACTGAGGATGGATAGAGGAAAGAAACTTCTTGTCCTCATCAAGGGACAAACTACAAACTAAATCATTGCTAGGTACTGTAGATCTGCACAGCAGAGAAGTGACAGAAACATCCTAATGAGAGTAACTCACGCTTCAACACATCCTACCCTGTCAAAATATTGGATAGAAATTCATAAAACATCAGCCTTCCTTAGCTCCAGTGCTCACAGAATTATTCATTCAACACTATTTCCTGATGTGATTTTAATTCTCATATTATTCAATAATTAAACTAATTTGTTCTTTGCACCAATAATTTGATGAGACAAACTAATAAGTAGCAAGAGCCACTTTAAGACACTGGTGCTGAGTCCTCTTTGATAGATAGTCCTGCTGGTTAGCAGATCGAGAGAGGTTCTTCTCTCCCTCCACTCCGCACTAGTGAGGCCACATCTGGAGTATTGTGTCCAGTTCTGGGCCCCTCAGTTCAAGAAGGACACAGAGCTGCTGGAGGGTGTCCAGCACAGAGCAACAAAGATGATGAAGGAAGTAGAGCAGCTCCCTTATGAGGAAAGGCTGAGGGAGCTGGGTCTCTTGAACTGGGAGATGAGGAGGCTGAGGGGAGACCTCATTAATGGCTATAAATGTGAGGGGTGGGTGTCAGGGGGATGGAGCCAGGCTCTTCTCAAGGTCATCTGGTGATAGGACAAGGGGCAAAGGGTGCAAGCTGGAAGAGGAGAGGTCCCATATTAATATTAGAAGGAACTTCTTCCCAGTGAGATTAACGGAGCATTGGAACAGGCTGCCCAGGGGAGTTGTGGAATCTTCCCCTCTGGAGATGTTCGAGACCCGCCTGGATGTGTTCCTGATCTGTTCCCAGATGAATCTGCTGTGGCTGGGGGATTGGACTAGATGATCTTTTGAGGTCCCTTCCGATCCCTAATGATTCTACGATTCTCCCTCATCCACATCCACTCAAGCTGTTTTTAACATTAGCTTCTTGCGTGTTTTGGAAAGCGTGCGCCTGACAGCAACAACAAGGGTTTGGCAGTCACTGTGCACGTTCCAAGACACTACAACGGCGTTCTGCTCTAACTGCTGTCTTGCTCTCACTGAACAGCGACAATTAATGATGTCAAGTTGTGCCAGATGCCAAAGCTGTTTCCTGATGTCAATAAATATTCAGAGGAGACTTGCTTCATTGTAAGACAGAGATTCATTTCAGCTGGTGATCTAAGCAAGGTTCAGGCCTAGAGGTAAAAGGCTGTTGGAGTAATTTACTGCACGTCCTCTGTTTCTGCAGCACTGGGAATATGAGGTCATATTTTAGGAATGAGAACTAATCTCTTTCACTGATTTTAACACATGCTGGACTCATCCTGTTGTCTTTAGAGGTGAGAACGCCTCATTGGCTTTCATTAAAGTACACATACAGCACAATTACAAGGCAGCATATCTGCTATACAAAAATTGGAGTAGGCTTTCTTCTTCCTTGTTTTTTAATGCTAGTGTGCATTCTAGACTGTAATTCAATAACATTTGTTTCTCGTACTGCACTGTAGATGTGGTCAACAGCCCTGGTTAATCCCCATGACAAGATATTTTGGATTTCTTTTCTCCTTTGTCCTCACAGCTGATTATTTTAATTCCAGCTGAGACTGAGTGAAGCAAGGCTGATTTGCCCAGATGAATCTGCTTTCTTAGACAGAACCCTGATGAAATTATAATTACAGCTGAGGAGATAGGCAAAACTGTGAAAGACAATAACTACATTTCCCCAGCATGAACAATCTGACTGAAGTGACCCTTTGATTTGTTATTGGCTTTGTGTTTGATCGCAGGGCTGGAGCATCTCCCCTGTGAGGACAGACTGAGCAAGTTGGGGTTTTTCAGCCTGGAGAAGAGGAGGCTCTCAGGTGACCTCAGAGCAGCTTTCCAGTAGCTGAAGGGGGCTACAAGAAAGCTGGGATAGGGTTTTTGACATGAGTGGTAGTGAGAAGACAAGGGGAAAGGAAGGAAAGGAGATTGAGGTTGGATGTGAGGAAACAATTCTTTGCTAGAACAGGTTGCCCAAGGAAGTTGTGGCTGCTCCATCCCTGGCAGTGTTGAAGGCCAGGTTGGATGGAACCCTGAGTACCCTCATCTAATGAAGGTGTCCCTGCCTGTGCAGGGGGGTTGGAACTAGATGATCATTAAGGTCTCTTCCAACCCTGGCCATTCTATGATTCTGCCAGGCTGAGGCATGTTTTCCATTTGTCATGAGATTTCGCTAGTCTTTTCCACACCTCTTTACTGTGATTCCACAATGACTGGTGAACTCCTGAAATAAGAACATTGCTCTTTTATTCTTCTCCCACGTGAGAAATGAACCACATCAGCCACTAATTGGATTATCAGATATGTGACTTTGTGGTGTTTCCTTCAGGAACACATCAAATTCCTTTTCATTTGGAAGCAGCTTTGTTCTGCTGACAACGGGAGTACCGCACATGAACCCAGCAGCCAAAAACAAATCAAATTCATATCCAGATGAGAATGGATGGCTGACAGTACAGAATAAATACACCCAGTATTTGCCTGATCACACTAACTCTGCAAGACCTCACAACACCTATTACATAGTAATGGAACAAAATGCTGCACACGGTCCCCACCAGTGGACATTAAATAAAGAAGATTGTTTTGGTAGAAGAGATTTTCCACGCTCATTTATCCTGACACTCAACTATTTTCATTTCCTGTGAAGACGCAGCCTTAACCCATAAATTGTAACAACCCTTTCTACTTGAAGATAACCTGGGATAAGCATAAGCAAGGCCAGTAATCATCCCAAGAGGCTTCCCTGACAGCTTCTCTGATTATGTACATTCTTTCTATTAAAAGATTTTCCATGGGGTATCCATTAGCAACAAGGATCTCAGAAATAAGAACTCCTGCTTGCTTTCTTCCTGTATATTGATAATGGAGCACAAAACCAGCTTCACAGGGAGTGCTCATAGCAGCCAAGTCGCCTGTTAAACAGGAGAGTCAGCAGAGACACAGCCTTGCAGACATCCATGTGTGACGCATCTGCATAGAGCAGGGTTGTCTTGTATCCCCCACTGACTTTAAACTCTTAACTAGACTGTACTATGATTTGTCCTACCCTCCAGCTGAGCTAATGCAGGGTTAGGCTACTCCTGGGATCATTATTATTCATTATTATTTCATAATGCCTGCTGGTGTCATTTTAAAAGCTGCTTGCATGAAGGAATACAAATAAGATAGGCCACCTTTGTGACACCAGCGCTAGGCACATTACTAGGGAACAGAGAACAAGGACAGAAGAATAGAACGATGCTAGGTCTCTATGGCAGCACTAGCATTATATCTCATGTTAATAGCACACAAGTTCTGTGCTGATGGGCACCACCTCTTAAAAATACGAACGGAGCTAACCTGCAGTCAAGCTCGGGGTTTGGGGCACGCTTGGGACCTGCAGCTCCTACTGAAATGGAACTGCTGAAGGTTTAACAGACAGAGAGGAGAACTAAGAGCATCACAGTTCCAATGGCAAGCACGTTAGAAGGGCAGGCTGAAGGTGCTTGCTTTTCTTAGTGGGGTAAAATGGGGTAAGACTGCTAACAACACACTGAGAAAGCCAGACAAGAGAAGACATAACCACTGGGGAGGTAAACGAGTGACATGAGCTAAAGGACAAGGGCAAACAGTTCCAGACTGGCCACAGATAGAAAGTACTTGTCAGCACAGTATCATTCTAGATGAAGTCTGTCAGGGGGAGAAATGCCAGTAAAGCCTCATGGTTTTCACAATGGGGTTTGATCCACTTCTTTAATTGATTCTCTTGTTGAAGACTTGAGGTAGGGAAGCACCAGCTGAGGTAGCTGGGGAATACAAGTGACCACTCCAACCCTGTCTTCCTACTCTACACCATACAACCAACACTTCAAAACTGCTCACCGACAGCTGGCTGGCATGATCACAGAATCATAGAATCATTAGGGATTGGAAGGGACCTTGAAAGACCATCTAGTCCAATCCCCCTGCCACAGCAGGGTCACCTAGACCAAGTCGCACAGGAACACAGCCAGGTGGGTCTTGAACGTCTCCAGAGAAGGAGACTCCACAACCCCCCTGAGTAGCCTGTTCCAATGCTCCAATACCCTCACTGGGAAGAAGTTCCCTCTGATATTTATATGGAACCTCCTCTGTTCCAGCTTGCACCCACTGCTCTATGTCCTATCCCCAGATGACCTTGAGAAGAGCCTGGCTCCATCCTCCTGACACACACCCCTCACATATTTATAGACATGAATGAGGTCCCCCCTCAGCCTCCTCTTCTCCAAGCTCAAGAGATCCAGCTCCCTCAGCCTTTCCTCATCAGGGAGGTGTTTGACTTTCTTCATTATCTTTGTTGCTCTGTGCTGGACACCCTCCAGCAGCTCTGTGTCCTTTTGAACTGAGGGGCCAATGCTAAGTATCCCTTTCCCAAAACACCTGACCAGATCCATGTGCAAAGCAAACAGGACCATTCATCTCTGGGTAACTTAAAAGTAATTCCTGGATTGTCAGTAAGTGAAATCATGTAGCTCTGTATGAAAGCATCCTCGGTTGCATCGCTAATCCTTTCTCTTCTAACAACAACAAAACAAAAGGCCCTATTCCTCCAGCTTGTTGACATTCATAGCTCTTTGCTAAATCCCAACAATCTTTTCCAAATCACAGCCAGTCACATCTGCCTCCATTTCATAGAGGATCCACGAGTCAGGTCTTTTCCAATCTTTAGCAGAAACAGCCAAAGGCTCATTGAACCCAAAATCCCAGAATAATGAAAGATTTGAGGAAAGTATTCTGCATAATCTCTGGGGGTGAAACCAGAACAACTAAAGCACAGCGTGACTTCTGTTCTCTCTTAGAGAAAAGAGATTGCTTTTTATTTTCTTCTTCCATTCAAACTGTATGGTTCAAAATAACAGAGGCCTCGCTGCACGACCGAAGAGTCAAAACAGACTTGCCAGCCCACTTGTGTGTGTTCCTGAAGGGAGAAGCTGCCCATCTGCCATATGGACATGCAGAGTAGAAGGAAAGAACGCCCATACTATATGAAGATCAGCAGGGCAGAGATTGAGGCTAACTGAATAAGCATCAGATTTTGGTTCTGCTGTCGTTCTTTGACACTAGTTTAGAGAAGAAAGGCTGATTTGCAGTTCAGCTGAGCTATGTGCAAAACAGTTAATAGCAGAGTATCCTCATCACAGTGCTAGCATGTGGGCCACAAGATTCAGTTTTGGCTACTCTAATCAGGAGCAGCTACAAGGTGCAATGGATTACCAACAAAGATCAGGTCTCCCTCCCTCTGTGAATCATTTAAAATCATACACACTTTGTCAGCCAGTTTATCTTCTGATAGGAAACTCTTCTTCCGCAGCCATAAGAGGAAGAGAATGTGACTTCTAAACCTTTGACTGCAAGAGATGAGATAGTATCAAAAACAGAACCTGTAACAGGTAAAAGAGTCAAGAGGAAGTTGTCCAATGAACTAATCCACCTGTAAATCTGATACCCTAAGACCTCAAAAAACACATGCAGAAGTGGCATGCAAAGATAAAACGTGGCTGCTTTTACCCAAGGTAACAAATTTTCCCAAGACAACAAACATCAGCCACCTCCAACCTCCAGAACTCGCTGGGTGGCAGGAACACCTACTTGGGTATATAGAACACATCTTTTAAGCCCTACTGGATCTAGAGCAACTGCAGTGGCTTTAACAGTAGATCTCCCAGCAGTCTGAGTGGGTGAAGTACAGCGCAGATCACCCCACACAGCAGGGTAACAGCAGTAGTAAAGAATAAAGGAAGCTTTTGCAATCTATGCTACTTTTTCATTGAGTCTACTAATTATTACAGCTTAACTGGCGTGAAATGAAAGACTAAAGGAAAATAAAGAAAGAAAATAATAGATATAATAAAGAATAAATGCTCTAAAGATTTATGAGGCCAATAGATGTCAGGGACAACGAAGGCAAACACAGAATTTACCTAATGTGTGAAAGAGAGCCCAACAGAAGAACCTGCCCAAACAAGCTAACAGCTTCCACATACAAACAACATCATTTAAGACAGGCAGAGTGCTAATTAGAAGAGAAGTCTCCCCAGGAGTTATTCAGGTCAGGTCAAACCTTTTCATTGAATCAGACGTTGTTTCAGGTGCCATGCAGATTATCTAACCTGTATCTCAAAAGCAAAAGAGGATTTGTTAGATTTTCACTGAAATTATGTTTTATAACTGGTAAATTACACATTAGAAGGACAAAGCACGTGTTAGGTACTGAAACGTGTTTATACCTCTCTGCGACCTGACATAGGTCAGCCAGTAATGAGACGATTGGGTGTTAAGAATAATGAGCAATCATACACTCCAAACACAGGCAGCTGTAAACTGTCAGCCTTTCCGCTTTCCCTTTATTATTTCCTTGCATCTGATTTAAAATATAGTATTTCTCTTATTGCTTTCTACTATTCTAATCCAGTTCAGATTGCAATCCAACAGATTGTGAGCAGCCTTGAGGAGAAGGACTTGTGTTGGTCGACAAAAACCTCAACACGAGCCAGCAGTCCAGCAGTGTTTGCTTGCGTCCCAGGAAGCCAACTGAATCCCGGGCTGCATCAAGAGAAGGGTGACCAGTAGGTCAGGGGAGGTGATCCTCCCCCTCTATTCTACTTTCATGAGGACCCCATCTGGAGGACTGCATCCAGATCTGGAGCCCCCAACACAGGAAGGAGACTCTTGGAATGTGTCCAGAAGAGGGCCACAAGGAGGAGTGGAGGACTGGAGCACCTCTCCTACAGGGACAGGCTGGGACAGTAGGGGCTGTTCAGCCTGGAGAAGGGAAGACTCTGGGGAGATCTTAGAGAGGCCTTCCAGTACCTGAAGGGGGCTACAGGGAAGCTGGGGAGGGGCTGTTTCCAAGGGCTTGGAGTGGTAGGAGCAGGGGGAATGGTTTCAAGCTGGAAGAGGGGAGGTTTAGACTGGAAGTCAAGAGGAAGTTCTCCATGATGAGGGTGCTGAGACACTGGACCAGGTTGCCCAGGGTGGTTGTGGCTGCCCTTTCCCTGGAATTGTTCAAGGCCAGATTGGCTGGGGCCTTGAGCAATGTGGTTTAGTGGGAGATGTCCCTGCTCATGGCAGGGGGGGGGAGGAACTAGATGATCTTTAAGGTTCCTTCCAACCTGAACCATTCTATGAAACTATGAGTTCCAAAACATCTGCATCCACAAAGTATACACAATATACTGGGCACTTAATGGGGTTGTATGAGCAATTATCACTCTTTTAGTTATCAGAGATTCATTTCCTGTTCTTTTTTACACTGAATACCATGAACATCTAGAACATCAGCTTATTTGATATCTTTCTGTATGGTTTTATTATACTTAAAATTCTTTCAGTTACTACAACATTGATCAGTTGTCTTTTCTAACTATGTAAAAACAGCTGGACGTACAAACCTCTACTTTCTGCAAACAGACACAGCAGAGATGCACAGAGGGTATTAGCAACTCATGGATATTTCAGAGTCAGGGTTGTATCCACACTATCTGAAAATGAAGCATCCATTCAGTTGGTCTCAAAAGAAGTAGAGCTTAGCAATGACATTGTCTGTCAGCTTAGCACACAGGTCTCATGAAATCTCTTACATACTCTTTGCCATAAATACTTAATAAGTGGCCTTTAATTGAACTCTGGATGTTTAATGTTGGGTGGTTTGGTCTGGGAATTTTCTCTCAATGCTTTGAAAAGACTACTTTCCTTATTACAAAGGTGCAATACTGAAAGGTTTCTGAGGAAGTAGAATAATAGTCCCCATGTAACAGTAAAACATTAATATTAAAATGACACAATTATAGCAGAATAATAGTTTCTATTTCTAGAGAACTTCACTGATACTTTCAAATATTTCAGATCTTCATTACTGAAAGATATTGATCTTTTAATTCAACAATCAATGAACATATTGCGTTAGTTATGCTAGGATGACAGCAGAGTTTAAAACATTGCTTGTAAATAAAGACAACAAGCAGTACTGCTTTCTATCTTACACTTCTTTTCTTGAAAGAGGTCTTCCCAGAAGGGCATAGGGATCTAAGAACTAACTGCTGCACCAAGGTATTAATACACAGTTGCTCCTATTTGGGTGTGTTCCTGATTGGAAACACTTGGACTAATTAAGCCAAAATGCTTGTACTACTGTGTTGTCCAAACACCCGTTCCTTTTCCTACTACTCAAGCATCACGCAGGATGTTCAGCTTCCAGCAGTGCCAGCAATGCATTATAATTTCATTTTATCTCTTCACGTGAGAGCTGAGGTTGCCATGCTCAGCTCTTTTCCCCAAGTGGGCTGCTGAAAGGTACCTAAAAGCTTGTACTGCAGTATAAATCAGCATTCTTAGGTTTTCACTCAGAGGGGTCTTGAAATGATGTAATTCAAAAATATCTGAGTTCATGGATTCACAACGATCCAGTCACTTCTGTCACTTTTTTATGGACTAATTCTCAGGACAGACACTGATCAGTGACAGTCAAGACATAATGCAGTCACGCAGCTGAGACTGTTACAACCCATTTTATTCCCTTGTCAGGAAAGGTCCTGGTCTCTTCACACTGACATCTGAACCATCTGTATTTAGTAAGCTGTTATTCTTTTTTAACCTCTGTTGGCTCTCATCCAAATTATCAAGTATTTCCCTCAGAAATTATGTAAAATGTGTTTAACTGGTGAAAGTCACCATAAAATGAAGTATACTTTTTGATTCCAATGTTTAACTGGAGAGTTTTATTTGTCATTTAATGTGGAAAGATGGAGCAGATTAAGTACTCTTAAAGCATTAACTTTAAGAATAAAACCAAGACAGGAGGAAATCTCTTACTGCCCAATGATTCGTAAAAGCTGGAGTCTGCTTATTGCTAAGAAGATGTCAGGTTCTGCAGGAGAAACCCTTTGAAGAAAAGCATGAAAAACATCAATACTTTAAATGGACACTGTGCTTGGTCACAAAAGCTCTAAAGTATTGATCTTTCAGGCTTCCACTGAGATAAACTCAAACATTATTTGGGAGTCACATGGTTTATTAGCTCTTTGAAAATACAAAAGAAGATGGTAGCTGAGGTTTCACAAACAGCTGGCTAGGAACATCAACATTTTTCCAGCTTCAAGGCACCTGTGGTTTGATTTTGATTCCCTACATTGTAAAGAATTGTTATGGCCCTGGTTGCTTCTAAAACTACTCGCACAGACCTTTTCTCCACTATCTGCTGGTGATCTAAATAAAAAACATAGGGGTAAATAAAGAAGGGAGAAATAAAACATAACAGGAAAGAAGCAAAGTAGTCCCCATAGGTACAAGTTTACATGTTGTGTATACACTTCACGTCTGTCTCTTGTGCAATGTCTGTGTGGGGATTAGTTTCTTCTTTTCAGTACTTACGCAGGACTCTTAAAAGTCCAGCTGAAGGCTTTTCAGAAATAGTTAAGATAATTAGCTTAATTTCTTATAACTAGTTAAAAAAATTTGTAGCAGAATCAACCCATTTCAAGGCAGTAATTTTGCTGGTGATTTTATTTCCTAACAATTTTAATAAATGAATGGTATGAGTTTGGCACTGGTTAATGGACAGTTTTCAGTGAGCTAATAGCATACATGTCAGTAAGCAAATCATGAATAAAATGCTTTCAGAATGAGACTATCTCAACCCATTGCAGTTCATACAATACTTAAATGCTATAGACAAGAAGGGGTGAGGAATGGCTGAGGGGAGACCTTACTGGTCTCTACACCTACTTGAAAGGAGGTTGTAGAGAGGATGGAGTTAGTTCTGCTCTCCTCAGTGACCAATGATAGGATGAGGTTGGAATGACATTAAGCTGTGCCAGGGGAGGTTCGGGTTGGATGTCAGGAGGAATTTCTTTCCTGAAAGGGTTGTCTGGTATTGGAACAGCCTGCCCAGGGAAGTGGTTGAGTCACCATCCCTGGAGGTGTTTAAGAGAAGGGTAGATGTTGCATTAGAGGACAGCATTTAGTGGTGCTGACAGGGCTAAGAAATGGTTAGACTTGATGATCTTGAAGGTCTCTTCCAGCTGAAACTGTTCTATGATTTTATAATTCTTTGAAAATGTTAGGACAACATTTTAATAGATCCATCTGCAAAAGCTATTAAAGAAAGCCATATACGAACAATAGATTGTGGAGAACATTGCTGTTGCACTGGTTTGGGCAGAAGATGTATATACCCCATTTTCCCACAAATGAAGATCTGGTATTAATTTCACAGAAACTCATGAAAGCAAAGACCAGGATGAATGAACCATATCTAATGCCAAGGATTATGCAAGAATAATTTCTGCTTATACCTATTTCTGCGAAATTAGTAATATTATATACATAGAACAATGCAAATTACAGCACAGTGATTATCAGTAAAACATACAGCCATCTCTAGAAACTACTCCACAATACTTCCAATGAGTTTTGCACTCTTACATGTTTCACACTATTTTCTTTCTTAAGCTTTTAATTTACTGTTTAATTTTAGCGCAGCTTTTCTGTGTTGTTTATTGCAATGACTTCCATCTGACTGTAGGGTAACTCCAAAAAATTACTGCCCTGCTACCTAAGAAATCTACTGCAAATCACGATGTCATGACATAGTGATGCTATATTCTGTATTGGTTTAGCTGGTGTGGAATTGATCCTTCCCATGACATCCAAACATCATCTACTGACAGGAATTAGAGAGTAATCTTTATTATTTGTCTCTGCTTGCACACATGGCTTTTCCTTCTGCTTTATTAAACTGTTGTTGGCTTTACCTATCAGCCTCGTTATAGTTTTTCTCTCCTTTGTCCACCCAAATAGTGGGAGTGATCAAGTGACTTTGGTGGATACCTGGCCCTCAGCCAGAGTTGAAGCATACACACTGACAGCTAGTCAGTTTGACATTGAAATAGTTAATAATCAATCTACATAAACAGGCTGTGCTGAGGGAGAAGAAATGTATACAGAGGCATATGAGTTCTTCTCATACAGCTCAACTCCCAAGCCTCTGCTGCACAGTAGCAGCTAGGTAGCTGATTCAAACCTTTCTCAATTACAATTTAATTATAGGATTATAAATGTGATGTCATTTAGCATTTTGACAGTCTAATTAACCAAATCCATTACTTAACATATCAGCTTACTCTGGTAGAGTTTCATGTATAAAAGACAAATTACCCCAAGCATTCCTTACAGACCCTGTTGTGTGTCTGTGGCATCCCACAACCACGCACTGAGAACACATTGCAACACTTCTCCAGTGCTTCCAGTTCTCCATGAGCAGCCAGTGGTTCAACTCACAGAATCAGTTAAGAGTTTTGCCTTTCTAGGTAAAGCACGTTCACAGCTAATCCTGCCCATTTTAAAAATTAATGAGGATTTCAACACAAGCTCTTTGTTCTGCAAGTTCTGGTCTCGCTAACAAACACTGGAATGTAGGAGAAGGGAGTGAAGGGGTTATCCATGACCCAGAAAATAGACTGCTGGTCTCTCACCAAGTGAAGGTCTCCCGCTACTGAGAAAATCTCCCTAGTTCCAGAGACTGGTGACAAAATAGATCAAAATCGTGAATCCTCAGCTGCCAGGAATAAGGTGGTAAGATGGTAAAGCTGGGAGAAGGGGGTTGTTGCTCTGACCTTCATACATTCTACACTGTTTTCATGCTGATAGTCCAGCTTCTGCTTATTAGTCATTCTTTCCAATCAACAGTGTTTTAAATTTGCTGCCAAGAGCAGAGTAGATTTCAGATGTGGATGCACAAATAAATAGTAAATGACAATTTAGAGGGATAAAATGAAGACAGACCTTGTAAAGAAGCAGGACTGAAGAGTAATTTAGCTGAAGGCCTTGTTTTGCTAGGTCCACTTCATCTTTAATCTGAGGCTCTAATCAGGAGAAATTAGAGTAGTGGAGTAAGAACATGTGTTGCACATCATCAAACTGCAATTATTTCTCAGGGTTTGCTTTGGTTGTTTTGCTTTTAATAGTATTTCAATAGACATTGAGGTGAACTTCCTTCCCTCACTAATCTCGTCCTATCTGGAAAGCCATTTGCCTTATTTCCCATTGGTCATTGCCCAAAATGCCTTCCTCAGTCTCTTAATGCTCTTAACTTTAACCAGCTAGTCTACGATGAAAAAGTACCTTGGGCTCATACTGTGCTATCAGTAAGTCTGTACAGTTCAGTTTCAATCCCTTACTAAATCTGTTCTGTAATTCCATGACTATTGCTTTCCCTCTGCATTCACTGTAATTTAGCTGTAGTATCTACCTACTTTTCCTTTACTTTTCCTTATCCAGGGATTAGAATCTCAGGCAGTGTCAACTTCCTGCCTTCAAGAATAGAACGTGGCCAAAATACCTGACTGCATGGCATCTTCTATTCATTTCATGATAGCAGAAATCTTACTCTGTTAAAACATACGGAATGGTTTTGTATTGACTGATTTTTATTGCACTTATAGTTCTAACCAGCACAAATGGAAAGAATGCATCATCCCTGATTATACTGGACGCGTGAATCTCTTTTAGAGAAGAGCATTTAGGCATATCTAATGTAAAGTAGAAATAAATGTGTTCTTATGTTCCAAATGAAAACCCTGACACCCTACCTCAGAGCTCTTCTCACCATTAGGATCAATGCTTTTTCCAGCTAGAAAGAAAACAGGAGGAATTTAGTTTATGTTCTTTTGAGGTAGAAGCTCCAATGGCTCTCTACAACGCTCACAAGCCTCAGAAAACACGATTCAGGGTTCAACAGTGTGGTGTCGGCTTTATGCAATGATTTCACAGGACTCTTAGAGCATCACAGTTAAAATCCTGATAGACCTGAACATGGTTCTTTTTAAGTAAGTCTTCAATAGCCTTTTTCCTTTCTTCTCCTGAGAACAAAATCTGTAGTGCTCTTCATAAAACACACTCAGTCTTAGTCACAGTGACTGCTGCTTTAAAGAACATGGGGGCATCACAAGCCTCTTCCTCTAGATTAGTTCCTTTAATTTCTCCTTACAATTTCTCCATATCAGACCTTCTGGCAAATAGGTCCTGTTCCTTGTCATCCAAAGCAGAAAATCTGGAGCCCATAATCCAAAACAGCAGTGCTTTGGAGAGAACTAAATGGACCCCGTGAGAGTAAGTCATGGGACCCCAATGGTTATGTTGCTTTCAGTGCTCAGGGATTACGGAGTGGAAAATGGAAGCATCAGAAAACATGGAAAGCTATACTTGAAGAAGAAAGTTGCATGTTGTCTAATGATCTGAACATGAAGAATCACAGAATCATCAGGGATCAGAAAGCACCTCAAAAGATCGTCTAGTCCAATCCCCCTGCCACAGCAGGATCACCTAGACCAAGTCACACAGGAACACATCCAGGTGGGTCTTGAATGTCTCCAGAGAGGAGACTCCACAACCCCCCTGGGCAGCCTGTTCAAATGTTCTGTTACCCTCACTGGAAAGAAGTTTCTTCTAATATTTATATCGAACCTCCCCTGTTTCAGCCTGCACCCATTGCCCCTTGTCCTGTCACCAGATGACCTTGAGAAGAGCCTGGCTCCATCCTCCTGACACCCACCCCTCACATATTTAGAGACATGAATGAGGTCACCCCTCAGCCTCCTCTTCTCCAAGCTGAAGAGACCCAGCTCCCTCAGCCTTTCATCATCAGGGAGCTGTTCTGCTTCCTTCATCATCTTTGTTGCTGTACGCTGGACACCCTCCAGCAGCTCTGTGTCCTTCTGGAACTGAGGGGCCCAGAACTGGACACAATATTCCAGATGAGTCCAGATTGATCTTTTCTTCTATGAGTGTTCTATGACATGGAACACACCTTCCAACCTTTAGCTCTCTCTGACCTGGCTGCACAGATAGGTAGCACCACGTGAACTCAAATCATAGAAACCTAGAATCATTAGGAATCAGAAGGGACCTCAAAAGATCATCCAGTCCAGTTCCCCCACCACAGCAGGACCACCTAGACCAAGTTGCACAGGAACATATCTAGGCTGGTCTTGAATAGAGGGCCACAGACAGTCAAAAGTTGGCTGATGAACCCATATGAGACTGCAGGATGAAATACAAACACGATTTACATCAGCAAAACTTCCAACTTGCCATGGGTTTAGGGTCCATTACCAATGTAACTGCAATTATTCAAACGCAACCGTAATGTGTTGTTTCGCATTTTCTGCTGAAGCTCATTAATCTCTTTTAAAGCCCCCGCGCGTGGCTTGGCAAGACCTACTTTTCTTGCAAGTTCACAGCATAATTTCTGGAAAGGAATCATTTTGGCATAGCAATATATGAGACTGAACCATATGGCCCTTGCGTGTAAAATGGGATATAACTCTCTTCACCCTCAAAAAGTTCTATATATAACATTACTATATATTATATTAAATACATAAAATTGTCTGCCTTTCATCACATCTCCAGGGACTTGAAAACTCCCCAATCTTTATGTCTTGGTTGTCGTTTCTCCCATGTCTGACAGTGCTAAAGTGAGCCAAAATGTCAAGGTCTTAAATTTACACTCCCATCCAATTTAAAACCTTGAACCTATTGAGTTTCATTTCACTTAAGACAACAGAATCACAGAGCGGATTGGGATAGAAACATAAGCAAGAATCACCGCGCAACTGGATCAGCAAACCAGGGGACATCATGCAACAGATAGAGGAAGATACACTAGATTTTGAAAGAACTAAAAATCATTCCATTTTGAGATGTGCTTTTATAACACATGGGAGGACGAGTATCAAGACTATGGAAAGAGGTAGTAAAGTGGAATACAGTCTTTTAACTACTTCAACAGTCACGTGTTCACTAAACAATCCCAAAAATTTCTAGGATAGAAACAATAAAATCAGAACATCAGGAATTGCTTTCTTTAGGCAGATAAGGAAAATGATATCTAAGAGCAGTAGGATATTGAGTAATAATAGGCTGGGCTGGATGAGCTCAGAGCTCTTTTCCAGCCTCAATAACTCTGTGGTTTCCCTTCTCTCTTTCAAGTCTCAGGTTTATTATATTCCCATCTTTCCACTGGATTTCTAACATAACCTTCCACACATCACTCACTGGCCTCGGAACAAACAGGCCTCTGAAAACCAGTAGTAAGGGTACTTTTAGGATACTACATAGGCTCTCACAAT
This sequence comes from Upupa epops, assembly GCA_013397515.1. Lineage (NCBI taxonomy): Eukaryota > Metazoa > Chordata > Aves > Bucerotiformes > Upupidae > Upupa > Upupa epops. Next base: position 54,099 of record VZRI01003326.1, read on the forward strand.
GCCCTCCGAGACTCATGCATGACAAACACTACTTTGGTACCCAATGTTATACTCAGCCATCTCCTTATTATTCTAATTGAGTGCTTGATATCTTTAAGGACATTTCCAGAGTACAGTTAGAAAGTTCTTGTTCGATAGCACACGCCCTAACGAATCAATAGGCTTGTCAAAAGCGGATTTGCTTTCCAGAAGCAGATGTAAATGGTAATATTTCTCTCACTGCCCCAGAGGAAAAGAGAAGAACACAAATATACCACCTCTGTTTACTGCCACTAGTGTATCAGCTACATACAGAACTTAAGCACTCTAGATGTAACTCCACCAAGCTCTATAATGATGCCATCATTTAACACGCTGGCTGCTTTAGCTTCTTTCAGTCTTTTCCCTTAAAGGCTTTTTAGTCCACAGTTTGAAAACTAAAGACACCTGCACTCAACAAGCTTGTGCAGGAACGTCCTCCACATTTCACACTGTTATTTCATTCTCTGGTGCTCAGGAAACACATGTAGCTTGCTTCTGAAGTGATCTCCTGTTAGATTTTCTCTATTAATATTCTCTGAACTTCTGCTGACTCACCATGTTTCTTTATAGGAGGTGGCAAGCAAAGCTTCTTTATCATTAGTGTCCTTTGATCCTGCTCTCTCTCTTGCCTGTTTCTCTCTCATTTATTCAGTACATCCCATAAGTGCCCTTTGATCTCAGGCCTCTCTTGACTTCCCCATTCATTCCTGCAATATGAAAGAAACTGCCTATTCCAAATATGCAGGTGGACCTCTTCTTTTGAAGTAACCTTTGCGTTTCATATAACTCTTGTAAGTTTGACATCACCTGCTTTGTCTCATCAAGACTTGTGCTGGCATATTGCGTAACTTCTCATATTTTCTTTATGTGTTGCATTTTTCCTTCTACCAGGCCAGGTTTAACCTGAGATAGCTCTAGAAAGATTGCTTTGCACTGTGTGCATTCGTTTTCATGTATCACAAGGCAGTCGGAGCACTCTGTTATTGCTGTTCAGCCAAATCGTCCAAACCTAAAACTCTACAGAACCATGGAATCATGCTTCTCAAACTCGGGATAGTTTCCAGCTCTTTGGAGGGTCTGGTTAGGACCATGGCATCGCTCAGCTGGGTCACTGGTGCTGCACGTGTATGTCACACCTAAATACCAGCTGAGGAACATGTAGGAGTGACAGGTATCCGAGTTCATAGAGTTCATATCCAAGCTAACCAACTTCTGTCACTCTGAGCAGACAGCATGATCATGCTCATTTAATAAATATACCAAATGCTCCTTCAGTAGAGGCATTTCAAAATTCTCTTTTCACTAGCAATGTCATAAAAGTACTTGATTTCATTTGATTTTATTTGCAGAGAGAGCAGAGCAGGCTGGGCAGATTTTTCACCAGGAACCTGTGAAGGGTAGAGATACCCCTGCACGTGTATGTGACACCTTCAAACCTCTTCCCACAGAGCCTCACAACTCCATGTGTCAGTGATCCCACAGAAATCATTCACAGAAAACCTTAACTGCAGGGGGCAAAAGAGGAAGGAGCAAGGATTTACTGAGATTTTCACACAAGAACTGCAGCACCATGAAAACAGAGACAGCTGCACTGTCTGGAGCCTGCTGTAAGCTACAAGCCAGACATCTGATGGCAAGAGGTGTCAGCACCGCAACCTCTTGCTCCCGCAGCTCTTGGAGATGAAGTCACTCCTATGCTGCTTCCCCTTGGATGAAGTACCTTTGCCTTTTCTTGTTTCTTGCAGAATTTGGTGCCGTAACTCAGCTTTGTGATACCATACAACCAGAATAATTGAAAAGAATTAATACTGATAAATCAGTGCAAATCAACTGGCTGCAAACACCAGAGTGCTAGAGAGGTCAGCTCTCCCTCCCAGTAATAAATCATGTCCGATAACATCCTCCAGTTCCTATGGGGGTTCTGGTGAACAGCTCTGCAAAGGAGGACACCAAACCTCCACAAATCATGCCTAGGCAGTGTTTTCCTGTAGCCCTTCTATGGTGCAAATATAACTTCTCACGTCCCCAGCCAGCATTCACTCAAAGCAATGTACGTGTGGAAGACAGATAAGGAACCTGCCTTTTGCCAGTGGACTACTCTCACTGGATGAGGAGGCACAAGGGAACAGCAGAGTGGGACAGAGACTCAGCCAGCCAAAGGGATGTGCAAACAGGGAATGCAAGCTGGCAACCCTCCTGTGAGCCAGTCACCAATACACAGCCCAGCTCCCTCCCCTTGCTAAGACAAACCGATCCCTACCTGGATGAACTGGGGACCAGTCCCTGGCCAAGTCACAAGATCACAGACATTTTGCCACCTGAGGCCACTTGCTGCCTAATATTTCAACCTCAAAAACACCTAAACTAGAAGATGGGAGATTTAAATTAGACACAAGGAATAAGATTTTTACAGTGAAGGTGGTGAAACACTGGAACAGGTTGCCCAGAGAGGTGGTAAAGGCCCCATTCCTTGGGACATAAAAGGTCAGGCTGGACAAGGCTCTGAGTAACCTGATCTAGTTGGAGATGTCCCTGCTCACTGCAGGGGATTGGACTGGATGACCTTTAAATGTCCCTTTCAGCTTAATGCATTCTATGATTCTCTATTAATTTTGGCCATTTCTCTCCAGCGTGTGCAGGTCAGTAGAAAAGCCGAGGGGTACTGCTTGCCTCAGAGAATATCCAGCTACCCTGCAATCAGTGCTGTCCACAATGTAGAGACAGGATATTTTCTTCTTTGCCTGGGGTTTTGACAATGCATTGTGTGCTAAATTGGAGCTGCAATGCAAGTGTTTCCAAAAGCAGACATCTCCCTTTCCCTACCACATTCCACTCTTTCTTCTTTCAAACAGCTGAGTTCCTTTGTCCATTTTATACCCTTTTTTAAAGGTGAAAGTGACTGAAATTCTAATTTTTCAGAGCCAGTAAGCACCAAGTCATTAAAAAAGCCCCTTTTAAAACAGTGATCTGGCTTGAAAGTGTGAAAACTTTTGTGTGCCAAATACTAGTTGTCATGTCTTAAGGAGAAAAATGTGTCAGCAACACTGCTTAACCCTCACTGAAATAAACAAAAGCAAAGCCATACTGCCAGCAGGATTAGAATCATAGAATCATCAGGGATCAGAAGGGACCTCAGAAGATCATCTAGTCTAATCCTGCTGTCATAGCAGGATCACCTAGACCAAGAGACAGAACAGAATTATTATGGACTGGAAGCAATCCAGGCTCTCACCACTCTCACAGTGAAGAACCTCCTCACGTCACATCTAAATCTCCCCATGTGCAGCTTTGCTCCATTCCCCCTAGTACTGTCTCTGCCCAAGATCCTAAAGTTAATGATCAATAAGATCAAGTAGCTATAAACATAACAATGCAGATCCTCTCATATTCTCTATCATCTCCCATAGCTGTATTTCAGGAAAATGGATTTGATCTAACTCCCACTCACGGAAAGTTACTAGAAAAATCCCATAAGACATTAAAAAAGACAAAGGAATGTCCCATAAACAAAAATATCAACAGCTGCAGTGTTAGATAAAAACAAGCTAACCCATCTGGGAAAAAAAAACAGGGGGAAGCAAAGGACAGGGAACTTGTGAAGCCCATGGAGTAAAAGAAGCAGCTGCTCCTGATGACTCCTCTCTTGAAATGAGTTACAGTAAGATAACAGGTGTCGGGAGACAGGAAGACCCGTGAGAGGAGACAGGAGAAAGTTTACGTACAGGGTGGAAAGCACTTTTCTGGTAAATGCCCCCAGTTTTGGCCATTAAGAAGAGCTCAGGTTCTGCTATTTTCTGACCCTGTTTCTCACTTTGCAATGCTGTGCTCTCAAAAGCATTCCCCAAAATAGCAGAATTGCATTTTCTGTCTCTAAATTTCACGTTTCTTGACTTCTTAACTAAACCTTTCTGGTACAAGAGGTCAATTTTCAAGCTGCTCTGTGTGAAGGCAAGCACAGAATAACTCAGTCATTTCCTGATGGTAGACCTGAGTGAGAGCCGGCAAGCCCTGTGACTGCTGGGTCAGGCATGCTCAGCAGGACCTGTGGGCTCTGTCTCCCTCATAGTCTCAGAAACACCTTTACAGAAACTGCTAGGAGCAGGGGTTTTTTTCAGAGCCAGAAGCCTGCTGGCTTCCTGCTGTAACACAACCTATGGGTTCACTTGAACTAGGAAAGCTGCTTGAAAGATTTTGTTCTCACTGGGATAGAATCATAGGGGATCGGAAGGGACCTCGAAAGATCAACCAGTACAGTCCCCTGCCACAGCTGGATCACCCAGACCAAGTCCAGAGAAGACCAAGTCCAGACAAACCCCCTAGGCAGCCCCCTCCAGTGCCCTGTCACCCTCACTGGGAAGAAGATATAGGATCACAGAATCAGTCAGGGTTGGAAGGGACCACCCGATCATCCAGTTCCAACCCCCCTGCCATGGACAGAGACACCCCACCCTGGAACAGGCTTACCAGAGCCTCATCCAGCCTGGCCTTAAACACCTCCAGGGATGGGGCCCCAGCCACCTCCCTGGTCACCCCATCCCAGGCTCTCACGTTTCATTGGAAATCCTAGCTTTAGTCACCATCACTTTATTTCACAATCACCTCAGCTGCCCAGCTCAGGCCCCGCTGCTGTGCTCACCATATAGCTGATGGAGATGAGCTTTTCCAAACCAGAATTCCAGACCACTAGCATTTAGTTCTTGCCCTCATTCCCTGTAACAGCACTCTTTTCCTACTGCACAGGCTCTGTGCCTGAAGAAAGAAAGCAAGACTATTGTCTACTCCTTTAAAATTCCAAAGAGCTTCCTGCAGTAGAACGTGCCTCAAAGCTTGCAGGGAGTGACTCGACATTTAAATCTAACTGGTGTACTAGCTGAACATAATAGCACTGTGTTTGGCCACACTGTCATCACTACACAAGGCACCCCTTCCGTGGGGACACACAACTCCTCTGCTTTTGAGTGTAGTATCAGGAATGTTGTCTGTTCCATAGTCTTAAATTATAACAGGCAGAGTTCTTCTAAAGGTATTAATGACGGTGGTTGCATTTGGCATGAGTAAGGATGTCAGCTCTACTTCAGTGAAAGCCTCATTAATTCAGGGTAAATTTATACAGGACCTTAATGCTTTTAAGTCATTTCCTGCCATGACAGTGATTTCTAAGCTTCCTAGGATGGTTACATGGTCATTATCGCCTTGTGCACCTTTGGGCATACTGTTCCCTCAAAAATCAACACTTGAAGACATGAATTGTAAATGCAGGAACATTAAGCACTTAACACAGAGGTAACTGCAGAATCAGGACCACTGCACAAATATCAGCTCTATCTTTGAGGAGAAATTCAGAGCTGCTGCTCTGAGCACTCGTAAGCATAACTCAAAATGCAAAAGAGCACATCAGAAAGGCAACTGGCATTTAAAGCTAACTTAGTTCTCAATAAAGGAACATAGCTCTATGTTTCTAGAAAAAAATAAACACAAGCAAACAACAAATGAAATGCAAAACATTAAATCAAAGCATACTAACTGAAGGGAAACTTCATTAGGCATTACAGGGTATAAGGGTAATAGAATAATGATGAAAATAAGTACTGTAGGTTACACATGTAAACTCTCTATAAGTTGGAGTCAGAAAAGCAGCACCACCATCTCAAGACAAATTAAATTTCCACTGCTAGTTTAGTGTAGATAAGGCCAACCTGTATTTCCTAAGTCCTAAGAACTATTTAGATTAAGAAATGAACAGCATCAGAGTCTGAAATATTTACTTTAGCATAAAAAGAACCACAATGCCTAATGCCACCTTGAAATCTGAGGCATGAGAAAACCAGACAATTTCTCCTCCGTGGCACTGCACCCAGAATAGGTTGAGTCTGTCTCTTATGCCCCAGAACTACAGCACTAAGTTTATAAGCATTGCATATCCAACCATCAACTCAAAGCCTTCATTCTATAAAGCAAATACTGTATCCATTTGAAAAGTCTTATCAGTCAAAGCTTCCTCTAGTTTGGTTTTGGTTGCTGGTCATCCAAACATAAATCATTTATGCACAGTTCTACCCTACAGATGCAGCAAGCAAATTTGGTTGATGCTAACAGTGATTTTAAGCCTAGATGTATCCTACTTTTCAGCCTTTAAAGTCTGATAACCCTGCAAGAGAGGTGTCGGGCTGCTACAATATTTTACTAACAATGAAAGTTCTGGCTTTAGACTTTCCAAAGACACTTCCTTGATTCATAGTTCTTAATTTGCCTTGAAGGTGACATTACCACATAGAAAATTCTTTGCTAAAGGGTTAAACAGTCCGGAGCTGCACTACTTCTGCTTTGCAGTTTCCATTTCAACCTGTGTCGTGGGTTTCCATGGAGATTTGCAAAGGCAGAACCATCCCTGCTATGTCAAATATGAAGATCACAAACATTTTCTTTCCGATATTTAAAGAAGCAAATCCAGAAAGAACATCTTGCCCTTAAGGTCCGTACCTTGATTCACAGCTGCAGCCTCCGCTCTGATCTTGGAAAAAGTTAACATCTTTGAGCTTCAGTTTCCTGTAAATTAGTTATAACAGTTCTTCCCTTCTGCCACATTTTGTCTGTCTTGTATACTTCAAAGGTCTGATCTTCAGGACAAAGAGTCTCTGGCTAAAATTTTGCGCATCACTTAAAGAACTGAAAAAAAAATAGAAATAAAGACCCAGTCTTACTTTGAAAGTTCTGTAAAGGAAGCACACGCTTTTGTTCACACCGTTCAATGCCAAGGAGACAGTTTTCTACAAGCCAGGTAAAAAAAGTTCCCCTCCAAAGATTCAAACTCCTGTAAGACAGTCATCCTTTTCTTTCACCAGGTGCAACTAGTGCTTTCAACCACGAGTGATTAAACCTCAGCGTCTGAGCTGATACGTGTCAGGTTCAGCACAGAACTAGCTTAATTACGGTGATACGCCTGCATGTTTAATCAGATACTGCTAAATGAATGATTAAAACAATTAACCTCATTTTGTAAGACACAGCAACATTAAATTGCTTGCAAACATCGCAGGTGATTTTGGCTTCTTATTATAATACTTCGGGAAAAGCTGTACACACCGACACTAAACTGATCAAACATTTCTGTCGAGCACCACATGGGAGCTTTAAATAGCAGCGAGTGAGGCCAAGGAGAGAGAAGCACCTAAAGAAAAGTCATTTGGCAACTATTCTGTTTTGCAAAGAATGGTAACTCCTGCCTCAAATTCTTTCTAGGGCTTTACCAACATCTTACATATGTAAGAGAAAAGTGCTTTCCTTCAGCTTGAATTACAGTTTCTAGAAGGATAAGTATCAGCACATTTTTAAAATGTGATTATTTTTATGTAAGTTCAGTGAAGCAGGATTCAGTGAATAAGAATCATAGAATCATTCAAGGGGGAAAAGACCCTTGAGATTATCAAATCCAACCATTAACCCTACTCTACCAAGTTCACCTCTAAACTGTATTGCTAAGCAAAATAGAACCTGAAGAGCACTGCAAGATGAAATATCACAGAAAACTGCATATGTATCTATATCTCATTGTATATTACATTTATAGATTAATCAGATATATAAATCTTAAACAGATTTTTTATATATAGAAGGCAAAGCACAAGAAAGTAAGTAATTTAATTTCCCTTGTTTCACCTTGTTCCCATACTTAGGCTTGGTAGAAAATATTCCTGATTATATTTCAGATATAAAGAGCGGGAGTGGAAGGGCAGTTAAAAAACATAGGCTTCACAGTTTTAGAGGATTCTAACTCTTACTTTACCAGCCTCTCAAGGTGTGTATGTACAAGACTAAAAGTCAAAAATGACAAACCTGTCCATTCCCCTTCTTAAAAGCAAAACTCAAGAAAGGTTCTTGCCCCCCTCTACTCTGCACTAGTGAGACCATATCTGGAGTATTTTNAGACCTGCCTGGATGTGTTCCCATGTGACTTGGTCCAGGTGATCCTGCTGTGGCAGGGGGATTGTACTAGATGATCTTTTGAAGTCCCTTCTGATCCCTAGTGATTCTATGATACTTTAAAATTCTTTAATTATATGGGATTCTTTTAATTCATTAATTATATAGTATTATCATCATTTCCTTTGTTTCCTAGTGTCTCCTCACCTGTATCTTTCTTCCCTTTCAATCTCATTACCATATTTCTTCCTTTTATATTATCAAGTACATGGGGCTGGCAGCAAAATTTCTGCAAGAACCACAGAAGGATTTTTGAAATCACAAAGTGATAGAAATCCTTCAAGTACTAATTTTCACAAAGTTTCACTAATAAACTGATCACTGCAGAGCTTTGCAGCTTCCAAAGGGACGGAGAAATGAGAACAGTAACACAGCTCAGTGTATGTTTTAAACTGTAGCACAGTACATTTATTTTGACATTTAAATCCCTCATTTCCCCAAGGACAAACTGTGCAGATCTCAAGTAATGATGGCCAGATGGCTCTGTGGATATGGCTTAGCAGTCAAGTTTTTGCTGGTGTAAACTGGCAGTTTCAGTGATCCCTCACGCATTGTTGAATACTCACAAGCTATTTCATTTGCTAGACAGTGCACCAACTTCAGTAGGTCCAGCAGTCTGCCTTGGAACTGGCTTTACAGCAGACAAACTTTGAAATGTTGGATTTAGAGGTTTGTTTCCCAGAAACTTACAGTATCAATTGAAAATACAGTGCTTTGCAACCATTCACGGCATGAAGAGCTTGCTAGTGAAAGAAAATCTCCGAGGGGTGTGAACGCTGCCAAAGCAAATATGCTTCCTAAGTCAAATAAATATTTGCACATTTTTCAGCACTCACTAAGCTTAAGTGTCAACATATTTGCAATCACTGCAATTAGCAGCAAGTGAGGCTTCACGACTGCGAAGTAAGGAAACATCCTTAAAAAAGGAAAGGACCTCACTCGACTTGCTAAAATGATTAAGGAAGAGACTGCAAGTGAACAAGCAGCACATGGTGTTTCCAAAGAGTTATACAAGTTTAGCAGAAAGAGCTGCTCCATTAGTTCAGTTAATAGAACATGCTGTTACTCCCAACTTCCCCTGTTGCTGTGCAGAAGAAAAGAGGAATATATTATTTTCCTTTAAATAGAATCAAAGCCTAGCAAAACAAAACCACATAAAATAATGACAGTGTGATGTCACTGGATTTGTTGTCTGAATTCCTAGGATTCTGCCTTTATTTTACACACAGTCACAGTATTAATGCCATAATCAATATATCTATGTAAACATAGGGGAGCTTCCTGGATACTTCCTAATTTCCACAGTAAGGAGAGGGATTTCATGTTTATTACAGCTTTATCACTGAAGATCTACAAGAAGGTGAAATTCATTCGTTTATTTTGTTCACCATACAAGATGGAAATACCTTCCCTTTTCTTTGTATCACAGCGTCTGAGCACATAACAGATAAAAACACCTCTTACTGACAAACTCAAATGCAAGGAAAGGATGGGGGAGAAAACAGAAAGAGAAGAATAAATGAAAAATTCATTCCTTGCAGTAAAACTTGGAAAGGCAAACCTCTCCTTGAATTAGGAAGCAATATATTAAACCAAGAAATGATTTGCTGTAAGAAAAGCATAATTATTCAAACAATGCAAATTACTGGCATTGCTGAAGCTGCTGCATCTCCTGTGATTTAAAGTTAAATTGCTCATGAGTTTTCAAATGAAGGAAGAGTTTATTTCTCATGCTAAAAATGAATCTTGAGCATCTACCAAAAGAGTAGATGGACAGAACACATCAGCATGAGATTATCTTCCCTCTCATTTTCCTATTATCTCAAAGGAAAATTACAATAGAAACATCATCCCACTGTAGAAAGTAGCACAGGGTTTTCAACCCCAATAGAACACACAAGCTTGCTGTTTACTGTTAAAATTTATAGGACTTTAAGGATATTCCTTTTGAAAGAGCTAGTTATACCTTTAGTGTCATTATAGATGCTGCTTTTCTCCCTTTGTATTGTTCTTTGATTCCTATTCTGATTATTTGATGAAGGAATGATGAATAGCTGACCATCTCACAGACTGTCACATCTGGCATTTGACAACGATCTGAGATAGGACACTATGCCTGTGGGGTCTCTATGTACTCTGTACTAACCTTCTAAACCGAAGCCACTCAAAGAACATAAATTATGCAGGTTCTCTTGTTGTACTTTGGTCTTTTGAAGCAGCTTTCTTTTTCACATGTAGAGAATTTTGAATGTTTTCTGATACGCTACAGCTTACTCTGCTTACTAGGAGATTCACAAAGGTTGTGTTTGATCCCAACTCTGTTGTCGCATGAGTCAACAGAACAGTATCAACATTTAAATTCTTTTACATTTTTCACTCGTGAGGTGACTAACCCAGATCACAGTGCCAGGAGGGACTGCACTGGTCTGTGACTGGCTTGGTGCATAAGGTAAGTCATGGGGCTTTGTTGAAGTGTTCCTGCTTGGACTAGCATGTACAGTCTCAGGAGGAAACCCATTCATCATTTTTAAAGTCCCTGAAGGTGGAAAACTAATAACCACACTTGTCATGCTAACAAGATTGTTAATTATCCTCCCTCTTCATACGTTTTGTTTCACCTCTGAATTTGTTACCTTCAACTCCCAGCCCACTGACTTTATTAATTTATTTTATACCTGCCTGACTAAACTACGTAGTGTTGATTTCTTCTTTCCATGTTATTTGTTGTATTCTGCAACTATACCTCCCAGGGGAGGACAGCATAGAGACCTTCTACTGGAAATGCGGTGGCACAGCCAAAAGGTCATAGTTTAGCCCAGTGGCTCTCAGGTGTGGGCTTGGCTGGGTCAATATTCATTTGCACTCTACTCTGTTAGGGACCATACGTACAAATGAACAGATAAAGTACCTTTAGTACCCCAAATATTTGATAACATCGTACAGCCCCATGTGTACAGCTAGAGTCTTGTGGTCACCGTATTACCTTCACTTCACTCCTGGGTGATAATCCATAGCAGTTTCAAGGCTTTTCCAACATTGCTTGCCAGAAGAGAATTCTCCATCCTTACCATCATTATCTCCACAGGAAGAATTTCACACTAAGCAATTTCTTTGCCCTTTTCACTATGCCAAACCAATTCAGGTCACTCTATACCATCTGTCCTCTCTTCTGGTAACTGCAATGTTCCTGGTACATGCATCGGTTTAAACATCATCAGCGCCGCACATGTTCTTGTGAAGCCAACTCTAGAAAGAGACAAAGAAACTAGGAAAGATTTAGGACAGAAATCACTTCTTCCTGTTCACACATCAGGTGTGAGACACAGCACTTAGCTGTCTTTTACATATGATATAACAACGTGATTTACTGGCACTTTTATTCCTGAAAAGAAAGCCCTATAGTATTAATGCAATCTGTTATTAATTTTAATTATATTACCAATATTGCAATATATTGCACTGTAGATGCTTTAGCTTCAGTAGTGTCAATAGTAAAACATTTTTGTTCTGCCTACGAGAGATACCAGACAAGAACTAACACAAATGTTCTCTTTCCGTATATTTTCATGTTGCAAAATTGTTTTCTTCCATTGCAGGGAAGTCTGTAATGGTGTCGAAAACTGAATGAAACAAAGACATCAATAACCAGGAGATTTGTTGTCAAAATTATTTAGATTTGTAGATACAAATAACAGTTGCTGTTAAAGGACTTTCTGACCTGCTCCTCCCATTCTCCCTGCTGTAAGAAAAGACTCTAATGATGATGAAGGGAGTGCAGCACCTCCCTGATGAGGAAAGGCTGAGGGAGTTGGGTCTCTTTAGCTTGGAAAAAAGAGACTGAGGGTGACCTCATTCGTGTTGATCAATATGGAAAGGGTGGGTGTCAGGAGGAAGGAGCCAGGCTCTGCTCAGTGTCATCCAGTGATAGGACAAGGGGCACCGGGTGTCAGCTGGAATGGAGGTTCCACACAAACATGAGAAGAAACTTCTTCCCAGTGAGGGCGACAGAGTCCTGGAAAGGACTGCCCAGGGGGTTTGTGGAGTCTCCTTCTCTGAAGACATTTAAAACTCATGTCAACATGATTCTCTGGGACTTGATCTAAGTGATACTGCTCTGGCAAGGTGATTGGACTGGATGATCTTTCAAGGTCCCTTCCAATTGCTAACATTCTGAGATTCTGTGACTCCAGCATCCATTTGAACATTGACTCAATAAAGCACAGATGTCTGTACACATTATGCTGTTTAAGCCCATTAAAAACCCCACCGAGGTGGCGTGGCTTAAGTTTTTATTTACATTTCTTCTTTTAGGCCCCTGCTGCCCCTAAAAGAGTGCATTAGCAGTGCACTCTGGAAGTTAGTTATGGTTAACCAAATTTCTTAATTGAAATGAGGGTGGTACAGATTGCTTTAAAATGGGGAATATCTGCCCCATCAGCCAGGGAAACAGCAGACTAAGCTTGCCTGCATTTGCTGTCTATCCACATCAATTTCTTTAGTACAAGCACATTTTATGCTCCGTTTCTTGATCCTGGATTAGATAATCAATTTCTGGTCATTTAATTAAATATTCCTAATTAGTTCCCAATTATTTTTCTGCTCAAATTCAGTAATTCATTCACAGATAATAACTGTCTCAGCTTTGACAAACGTGAAAGGACTGGACATGATTTGTCTCCGAGTTACCAGTCATTTGGCAACAGGATGTGCAATTTTCAGTGCAGTTTGATGCTTCTCTCCAACTTTCCTCATTCATAGGATAGCAGGATCATAGAATCATTTGGGATTGTAAGGGACCTCAAAAGATCATCTAGTCCAATCCTCCTGCCACAGCAGGATCATCCAGACCAAGTTGCACAGGAACACATCCAGGCGGGTCTTGAATGTCTACAGAGAAGGAGACTCCACAACCCCCCTGGGCAGCCTGTTTCAATGCTCTGTTACCCTCACCAGTGCCCCTTGTCCTGTCACTAGATGACCTTGAGAAGAGCCTGGCTCCATCCTCCTGACACCCACCCCTCACATATTTAGAGACATGAATGAGGTTTCCCCTCAGCCTCCTCTTCTCCAAGCTCAAGAGACCCAGCTCCCTCAGCCTTTCCTCATCAGGGAAATGCTCTACTTCCTTCATCATCTTTGTTGCTCTATGCTGGACACCCTGCAGCAGCTCTGTGTCCTTCTGGAACTGAGGAGCCTAGAACTGGACACAATATTCCAGAAGCAGTCTCACCAGTGCAGAGTAGA
>VZRI01003326.1:67350-87390 GCA_013397515.1 Upupa epops
GATGCCAGACTCTCCCCTGACCCTTGTTGTACCTCATTCAGTTTCTCTCTGCGCAGCTCTCCAGCCTGTCCAGGTCTTGCTGAATGGCAGCACTGTCTGCTGGAGTGTCAGCGACACCACCCAGATTTGTGTCATCAGAAAGCTTGCTGACAGTCAATACTTGTCAATAATTATTTTTACTCCAGTAATAAAAACCTCCCCCCTCAGATGTCATTAATAGTATCTCAATCAAATTAGAGTCTATGAATAAGCAGTTATTCTCATTCATTACCCATGCAGCTAGCATTGCACCACACGAGAAGATTAGTTCAACTACTTTGATTAGTTTTGTAAGAGGGTCTATTCTGGATTTGTAGTCCTTTTGCTCTGCCATCCACTTTCCATTTGCTGTTGTTCAATACCCTTCCAATGCCTTTTTAACTTTGCTTGCAGAATGACTCCAGTAACAAACAGGCCTCCTTCCCAGTTTCACCAGCTATCCATCACACATGTTTCAAAGGTGGTTAGCAGGCAAAGACTGACTGGCATTCTCTGAGGGCTTTACCTGCTAATAAGAAACACTGCTACTCACTAGAAAACCTGAAGGATGGTGGGCTGAGAGCTTCAGAATGAAATAGTGAGACTTTTATTCAGCAAATTCTGCGGTGATTTGATTTCAGAATAACCATTAGGACCCTGGATATTCAGCAAATATTGATCCCTCTTCCTCTGATGCTAGGTTTGCAGTCAGTCGCCCAGTCAATTTCATGGGGAAATACTTCTACAGCCGCAGTATTCAGTATCTTAGCAAAGCACCCTCACTTCATTGTGATGATTATGATTCAATACCTGTCAGTATTGTCACACTGTCAATCACAGAGCATCTCAAAATCACCCTGCTTTATTGAGAACTTTGTATATAGCATGTGTATATAGCTTCTGTGTGCCATTCTGTGTGCTTCAAAGGAAGAGTCAGTAGCTCTGCAACTGACAGTGAGACATACTCACAGATGTCCTTCCAACAGTGACTTCAGATGAATCAGGGGAAACTCCCAAACTTCTCTTCAGCTGACTTCTTGTACCAATCTGGCCTGGTTTATTCTAACTGCTTTAGCCCCTGTGTAACTAATCACTATTCATCATCCTACCCTAAGCACAATGCTTTTTCTGAATGTCTTACCTGCGTAGAAAAGACTGTCCTAAGTGACCATTTCTGCATTTGCAAGAACATTTTCTACTGATTATTTACAAGTGCCTTATTTATTGCCAGTTCTGCAGAAGAAATCTCCTAAAGTTTAGTTTGGCCAGGTTCTCCACTCAGCTCTGATGTCGATTAACATCAGCACACTGTGACATATAAATAGATTTAGACAACAGGAGCTGCCTGAGGGAGCCTCCAGGATTTTGTAGAATTCCTGCCTGAAAACCTGTCGTAACAAATAGTCAAGCAGTTTCTTCAGAAGGTGGTTACAATTCAAACATGACCTTGGCTCTAGCTGACCCATTGTCTCAAACCAGCTCAAACAGGGCAGATATATCAGTGAAATAGTGAACACCCAGGAATTTAAGCAGACTAGGTGTGCACACGGGTACAGCCCTGATACCCAGCTACAGGCTAATACAGGCACAACTGCAACTGCAGGACAAATTTTAGTTTAACCCTTCTGTCTCCCTCAGGGCTTAAATTCAATAGCTTTTGCCACAGTACAATCCTTCTTTACTTAACTATTTCACCAATAATTAGATCTATTAATCCCAGTTCCAACCTCATACATTTTAATCATGTTTGCTCATCATGTTGCTGAATCTATACCATTCCTTTTTTGCAACCAGTGGAAATGTTTCCAAAAAACCCACACTTATTTGGCTGCACAGACTTTCTCACACATCGTAGAATGGACCACGTGATGACAGGGGTCATCTGAAGTTTGGAGAGCAATGTAGGAGAAAGGGACCTGGGGGTCCTAGTGGACAAATGGATGTCTATCAGCCAGCAATGTCCTCTTGTGGCCAAGAGGGCCAAGAGCATCCTGGGAGGGATCAGAAGGGGGGTGGTTAGCAGATCAAGAGAGGTTCTTCTACCCCTCTACTCTGCACTAGTGAGACCACATCTCATGCCCAGTTCTGGGCCTCTCAGTTCACGAAGGACGCAGAATTGCTACAGGGTGTCCGGCACAGAGCAACAAAGATGATGAAGAAAGTCGAACACCTCCCTGATGAGGAAAGGCTGAGGGAGCTGGGTCTCTAGAGCTTGGAGAAGAGGAGGCTGAGGGGGGACCTCATTCGTGTCTATAAATATGTGAGGGGTGGGTGTCAGGAGGATAGAGCCAAGTTTTTCTCAAGGTCATCTAGTGACAGGACAAGAGGCAGTGGGTGCAAGCTGAAACAGAGGAGATTCCATATAAATATCAGCAGGAACTCCTTCCCAGTGAGGGTAATGGAGCATTGGAACAGGCTGCCCAGGGGGGTTGTGGAGTCTCCTTCTCTGGAGACGTTCCAGACCCGCCTGGGTGTGTTCCTGTGTGACTTGGTCTAGGTGATCCTGCTGGCAGAGGGACTGGACTAGATGATCTTCCGAGGTCCCTTCCGATCCCTGATGATTCTATGAAGTGAAACCTTAAACAGAGTTCTGAAGAGAAATTTGTAGTTTATGTGATATGAATCTTCCTTTCAATTCACAGCAAGGAGTATTACTTGTCATACTATAGAAGTTACTCTTCATCACCAGTGTTTATGAAAGTAGGAAATGAGATTTCTAGTACTTATTTTGTTTTTCTTGAGACTAGCAAAAGAAAGAGACTACTAAATGCCAAAACATTAATGAAAAAGACAGAATACCTGCATTCAGTCATTGTGTGAATACTCCTGCATTTTTCACTCGTTTATAGCAACATTTATCAGCTCTGCAAAACAAAAATCCCATCAAAATGTTGCACTCATTAGCCATCTTTAATTTATTGTATTAATGAGTAATAATAAACTTGAATAAGTTTTAGCTTGTAACGTTTCCAGTTAGATTAGAATAAACTTGTTTAGTTTGCAGAGTGTATGCAAAGCTGTAATTCAGGAAAAAAACAACCTAGGGCTGAACTGTACACTGACCACATGGATTATTTCTCCTGCCTTTTGGTTTCCAGATTATGGACTTCCATGAAGTCATGCTGAATAGCTCATTTAGCTAATCATAGAATCATTAGGGATCGGAAGAATCATTAGGGATCGGAAGGGACCTCGAAAGATCATCTAGTCCAATCCCCCTGCCACAGCAGATTCATCTAGACCAAGTTGCACAGGAACAAATCCAGGCGGGTCTTG
The DNA here is from genome assembly GCA_013397515.1 of Upupa epops. Taxonomy (NCBI): domain Eukaryota; kingdom Metazoa; phylum Chordata; class Aves; order Bucerotiformes; family Upupidae; genus Upupa; species Upupa epops. The sequence continues at coordinate 70,645 of VZRI01003326.1, forward strand.
AATATCTCCAGAGGAGACGACTCCACAACCCCCCTGAGCTGCCTGTTCCAATGCTCCATTAACCTCACTGGGAAGAAGTTCCTTCTGATATTTAGATGGATCCTCCTCTGTTGCTTGCACCCTTTGCCCCTTGAACTATCAACAGATGACCTTGAGAAGAGCCTGGCCCAGTTATAAAACCAGAACAGTAAATGTATGTGCTTGTGTGATACATAACACACATTATCTTAAGTTTTCATGCAGGTATGGACTGATTTCATAGAATCATACAAAAGAATCACAGAATGATTTAGGCTGCAGAAGACACTTAAGATTAACCTAACTGTACCAAACCCACTACTAAACCACATCCCTAAGCTCCATATCTACACAGTATTAAATACATTTAGGGATGGTCGTTCAATTACCTCCCTGGGCAGCCTGTTCTGATGCCTGATGACCCTTTCAATAAAGAAGATTTTACTAATGTCTAAATTAATCCTTAAATCATTTACGTATGGCTTTTTGCATATTACTGAAATCAGTAATTATGAAATCAGTAATAGCTCTAAAATCAAAAATAATTTAGGAGCTACCTGGCAATATCCAGATTATCATACTTAGGTTGCTTAATTCGAACGTAATGATGTGTTTTAAAATTTGCTGTCAATCATCCTAAGTGTTGGATGTAAAGATCAAAAGGATTAGCTACTATCTTATGTTTTCTTAAAATCTGTTCAGAATGTAGCTCAAGGGAAGGCTTGGTTCATACCTGAACAGCTCAAAATACATGAGAATTGAGTCACAAATTTTCACCTGGCTCTTGGTCTGTTTTAGAAAAGATCATGAATCAAAAAACAATGAAGTCTACACTGTAAAAATCGTAAAAATGGAGGTGACAAGCAAATAGTGACCCAAAATTTAGTCTCTCCATGGAGATCTTTGAGTGCCTGAATCTAATGAAAGTGTTGAAATTGAGTTGTGAAGGTAAGAGTTTTAATTTTAATAAGGGGGGCAGGGGAGGAATAAATCAGTGCAAACTGAGTGATTACACTAGGTAATTTGGAACACACAAACTCTCCCAGGAAGAAACTTTTCTGCCCACCTAAAGAAATGAAAGGGAACACCAACACACTGCTGTACTTTTCCCAAAACCCATACAGTTCCTACACCTGCAGCATTCTGGAGACACTGCTTTTCTCCTCTTCCTCTTTCTTCTTTCTATCTTATGCATCATCCTCAGCTATGCACAAAGAACCACTGCTCTGTCAGAGTAACATTTGTAAGTACATGGTCAGCAGTGCTGCGTATGGAAAGTGACTGCTTGGGAAGTCTCTCACATGCAGGCACAGGTCTGCATTCTGTCCACTTCTCCATACTGCTGTTCTTATCTGTTTTCTTCTATCGTCATCAGATAAGGTTAATCTTGAGAAGAGCAAAAAGACCTGTACAAAAAGACAGGTGAAACGTAACTAAGATGCACCACAGGCAGATATAAATAAAGGCTGGAAATGGGCAGATTCTTTGTTTACTGCTGGCATTTGGAAGCAAGAAATGTACACAATCTCAGCAAGAAAAATGGGACCTGAATTTAGGAGCTGCAGAAGCACGTTTCAGTGGACTGTAAATTACAGACACCTACTACCAGCTGACTAAAACTTTAAATAAGGAAAAGCCACATCACCATATGTAGTAGCGTGGCCTGAGACCCCAGCAGATCATAATTTTTAGGTGACTACATTCTATCATGATCAGGGAGCCTGAGTTACTATCTAGTGCATCCATAGTCACCTGACCAGAACAACCTCTCTCCCTCATTGCAAGTGGTTTGAGTGACTTAGCATGGCTTTTGGGCAGGACTGGTTCTATTCCTTGAAGTCAGCATTGGCTGACATCCTTCATCACCAGAGAGCAGGAAACAGCTGTTAAAGCCAGGCCAGTCTAACATACATGAACATCAAACGGACATCCTCTTGAAAGCCTCTGAGGATGTCTTGCTGCTTCATGAGAAAGACAGCAAATGAAGGTCACCACTGCCTACAAGCAGCAACACCCTTCCTGCTTCTTGTCAGTCTATGAGCTAACTTGCAGCTAATCAGAAATGTTTTCAGAGTCAAAACCTGTAACGGCTATGAGGATCTCACGATTAAAAGTTCTCTGATGAAGCAATACCCTAAGCAGCTCAAAATGTTTAAAGATCATTCATCTACAGACCAGAAAGTATAAATTACCATTTAAAGAAAATACATTTTAATCATATATTGCTGATTACATCCATTTTCAAGAAGTATTTGGTTGCTTTGCTTTGCATATCTCAATCAATATATATGGTTGCTGTTGCATACAGATAAAGCAATTTAAAGAAAGAGAAGAATCACATAGGATTCAGCACAGTGCAACCACCTCTGCTTCAGCCAAGGTTGCCAAAGCAGCACCAAATGTCTCTATAATGCAGAAATACCTGAGCCAAACTGAGTCAGGCTGACAGCACTGCACCTAACACAACACAGCTTTCCCTGCTATCTCTCTACACTACACAGGAATCATAAAAAATAGCCCTAGTGTGAGCATATTCTAAGATTCTTAAATTAAATTGTTTGACGTTCAGAGAAAAACACAATCATTTCTCTTCCTTGCTTACTTGACTGACTGATCTTCCCTAAAACCAGAGATTGAAGCCTGCTCCTAAAGAACATTTTGGAAATGCTGAATGTTGTGGGTTTGTTCTGGAGCAAAATTAAACCCCACGAGCATTTCTTTTTAATGTTCTCACTGTACACACGGTCCTCGAAATAAGGCCACTTAACTGCAGAGAAGCTAAACATTTATGGACATTAAGAATAAAATACTGCAGAAACAATCGCCTAAAACATTGTCATTTCAATTTCAGCCTCAGGTTCGCATCTTGCTTCTGGTGTCTGGGAGGAGGCAACACCTGTGTTTTAAATGACTCCTGAGATTCAGTTTATTCAGCGGGAAACTTTATGGAAGTCTGTAGGGAAATGCTGAGCCCAGCCACTGTAAAGTCTGAGCCACGGAGGAGCAATAATTAAGAATCTTCTCCAGAGAGGAGCAGGTGCTTAGAAGCATTCTTTCAAATTTTTGAGCACTTTTCTTTAAGAGAAAAGAAGTCATGTGCCTGCCCTCTCTTCGCTTGTCTGCGGTGAAGCCAAGCTGTTCTTATCTCATTGCCCATTTTCTCATGTGTCTTAATTACTTCTTCCTTCAAACTTTGTTCTAAACCATGTATACAGCTGAGGTGAGATTAATGGTCTGTCCTTTCCCACATCACTTCTTTTCCTCCTTCTTAAATAAAGGTAAGACATTTGCTGTTCAGTAGTCATATCCATTCTCCCCTGAGGTTTATTAAAAATACTCACCACAAGTTCTGCAATTTCATGTGCCTGCTCTTTCAGCCTTGTGGGATGGAAATTAGTTGGTCTCCTGGCTCGAAAGGATTAAGCTCTTTGGGTTCCCACCTAGAAAGTGGTAATTTCCATTTCCATAACCTTACAGCTGCTATTCATCTTGCCTGTTCTCTAACAGGCAACACCCTAGACCTGCTAAATCCCAGCACAAACCATTGAGCTCGACTCTTAGCTATGCTTGGATTATGGTCCTCTCTCCCTCAAAGTACAGCGAACCATTCTTCAGTCACTGCTCTTTTTGCTAGGTCACTGCTTTTTTTCCCAAGGCTACAGAGTCTTTTGCCATTGTCTATTAATGTTGTTTCCAAAGTTTCTCTCAATCTGGCTTGTGGCAAATTTCATTTTATTCCTCTATCTCTGGACTTCTTGTGTAATCTGCCTTTTAAGAAGAATTTTCTCTCTCTCTCTCTCTGTTTAGAGACTGTCCTGAAATCTGTGCTTGCATTCTACTGAGTTTAAATCCTAACTTGGGTGTTTGTGTATTACAATCAAGCACTAAAAAAAATAATGAAGTAGTGCACGAAGAAATAATTAAAGGTTTGGATTTGTGGTGTGACACCAGAGGAGGGCTACATGGAGTCACTTCTGTCAAATGAAAAGAAGGAACCATGAAGACTGACAAAGGGAACAATGAAAAATTATATATAATATAATTTTCTGTTATATAGCGTGGTTTATGTGTATGAGACTTCAGTTACTCGGACATTCACATCAGGAGAAACTGCACTGAAGTCAAAGGAATTACTTTACATTAAATATGGAGAGATACAGACAGGAGCTAAGATTGCCGAAAGGAAAGTAAACAGCTTTACATTTCCTTCTGCATTTGATCTTGAGCAGTTCTTACTCACTCTCATTTATTATGATGTTTAGCAGAGAAGGAGAAAACTAATCCTAAAGCCTCCATCCAGTCAAACGCGCTGTCAGGAATGTGAATTTACCAACCTTGAGATGCCAGACTTCATCTAATAATTTGTGTGTGGGCCAGGTGTGAGCCTTTCAATGTGAAGTGCTCAGTGACTGTTAGGGCCATCTGTGCAAAAATCAAGGCACTCCAAGGCTCCAAGCAGACACTCAGCAAACTCAACATCATTATATCAGCTGCTGGGGCTGTCACACAGTACAAAGAAGAAAACCAGAAGCAGACAGCTCTTCCACTGTTGTTGTCAAGGATGGAGCTTTGAGCTCCTGCATTTCATGATAAAGACTTTTAGTAGTTGGGTGCTAAGGAAGGTAGCAGCTATAGAAAGGTAGTCTATTGGTAAGTTTGAAAGTACTTACATACCTGAGCCCATCAATACTTGCCCTGAACAAACTGAAGGGAAGAATTCATCTATCAGTCTCATTTCATCAGTTTTCCTATGTTCCTGGCAAGACAGAAAACAACAACCTGTAGTTGAATACTAAGTTTTATTTACAAACCAAGTTAGTGCTTTTACTCAATTATTTTACATGCTGTCTTGCTTAGTCCCCACCACAGCTGGATTACACCCACTAGATCCTAATCTTCCTTTCCTATGATAGCCTGGAAAGGCCAGGCAGAAAGACACATGGATTTCTGCTGTTCCACTGCTCACTGTAAACCATCTCAGCTATTACACCATGAAGTGCCTGAGCATCCCTCAGCATTTGTCTCCATGCTTTGTCCCAGCTCTTCTCTGTTTTCAAATTCTTTCCTCCTTCTTTCCTCTGTTCTCCTTCACCTTCTTATTTCCAGACCCTTTTCTCCTTCCTGAAGCCACTTTTTCCTTTCAGGAACCTTCTTTTAGCCTCCAAGCCCTCTTCTTCTCAGGCCCCCAAAGTGACATTTTTCCTAATCTGAACAGTCTAAGTCCAACAAGTGATGACCATTTTTATGGGGGGGTTCTCTCTCCTCTCTCTGTATTAAGCAGAGGATTCAAGCAGTTCCACTTCAGTTCATCAAAATTTAAATCCAGTCCATAGTGTTTGCTGTTAGCAATTAGCCGTCTTTTACCCTAGCACAAAAAAGCTCAGCTTCAGACATTCGCTCCCCACACAGAGACAAGCTATTTTTCATCCACAGCACTCTGTGCTCAAAGAGTGTTTCTATCATTTTCTTCCCTGCTAAGAAGACATTTGCCAGATCTGAATACAATCCCTGCAAAAAAGTGGGAACCCAGTAAGCAAAACATAAACACCAGGTTTAATGGACCAACATGGAACATTACTTTCCTCTCTCGTTGCTGTCCTCTCTCGTGTCTTTTTAACTGTTTCAGTTTTTAGACTGAAAAGAAGTCATCAGTTTTGTTTCTGCTGTGTCCCACAATATCCACAGACTGTTTTAAAATGCCAGCTGTTTCTGGTTTAACCCCAGCATTTCTTTTGCTGACCACAGAGGAACACTCATGCTATTGTGACTGTTGGCCCCATGGTTTGAATTTGAGTGGGTTTGCTGTCTGAGACACTGGAAAGTTTGCTATGGCAATTTGTGTGTTCAACTTGTAAATTCTTGCCAATTTTCTGCTATTCTGTGAACTGGTATGACTGGTTTGGAGCTTCCTGTTTCCAGTTTACTGCTTCTTCATATTTCATGTGTGTTTGGAAAGGCACATGCTGGTGCAGCTAAGCACAGCAGCATTCTTGCCCTTGGAACATAGTGAATGGAGATAGAGTAGCAGCTGGAACCTCAGAGATCATCAGAGGAAAGGTTTCACCTGCAATCCATTGTTTGCTGAAAGTTCTTTGTTGTCCATAGGAATTAGCACACTGGAAATGCAAGACTGGCTTCAAGGCACATGGAACAGGGAACTTGATGTTAAAAGAACCACAAGAAAGCTGGACTTAATTATGGACCATGTTTCCACAAGAAGAAATGTTTGCATTTTCTTTCCCCTGAGAGGATGGAGATAATAGCAGCTCAGCCCAGTTATATAAGAGCATGTGATTAATCTCTCGATGTCTTTGTGTTAGGGTTTTCAAGTTGTGTGAATTAAATGTGTCTTGGGTTTTGCCCCAAATAAAAGCTAGGCCTTTTACTTGCTTACAAATTTCATGAGTGGTCTTGAACCCTCTTTGTTTTGGCCCATTAACAAGTTAATTGGTTAACCTCATCTCAGATCTGATTAATCAATGACAGTACTCTATCAAAACATCAGATCAACATAAAAAGTGCACATTATCAGTTTAACCAGCCACTTCAGTTCACTGATATCCCTGTAAGCTTTAACTGGGTCACTACAATTTTAGAGCTAGTTGATCACTCTCTATTGAGCTGTAGTAGCCCAATATATTTCACATAACCTAAGGAACATTTCAAGATCTGTGGGTTTATCACTTTGTAAAACTATGCACCAAAAACTCTGGGGAAAACAGCACTTTGTAAATCTCAAGAGCGTAGTTAAGAATCCCACATTACTCAAATTCATTTAAGCTTTTCCTGCAGATTCTTGGACGCAAAGGCAGTTTTCAGGTCTCTCATTATTTCTACTCATTGCTCAAAATAGATCCACTGTAAATCACAATTAAATGTGGTCTTGGAGTCAGACCAGAAGTAACCAAAACTCCCCATCTGAATTCAAGGAGAGGCTAAGGAACAGGTACCGTGAGACTGATGAGGTGCTGATCTTTATTGACAGGAATGGAACAAGGTATTACAGAATACCTGACTGCAAGAGAAGTACTGAGAAAAGACTGCTCCCTGTATGTGCTGTTCTGACAGCTCTCTGGAAGGTGGCACTAAATGCCAGAGTCAGGCAAGGTGCATTTGTCCTCTCTAGGAATAAACAGAACTTTACATTGAAAAAGAAAAATTCTTTAATCTCCAAGTGTTCATTTCACTCTCAGTCAGACATGTATCCAGCTGACCTCAACCTGGGGGTGGCTATAAACTAGCTACAAAGGAGTATTAAAATATAGTGCTCTGACTGCCTGTTGGGAAGATGAGGGTGGATCAATCTGGGTTATTGAACCTGATGTTGAAAACAGACTGCTGCTGCAATTTGAATTCAAGAGTTTCCTGAAGAACTGGCTGTCCTCTCCAGGACTATGCTGTCGCAACATATTTTTTCCACGTAGCTTTTCATAACATCCTCCTAATCTCCCAAACTGGGTGGTCTGCTCTTTGCTAGTTGCTAACATTTCTGCCAAGTGTTTTGACAACAGTGCTGGTCAGGCATTGAATGCCTGTGTAAGTGAAAGTTGAAAAGAGCGATATCCACAGAATCACAGAATTATTGTGACTAGAACAGACCACTAAGTCCTTAAACACCTCCAGGGGATGGGAACTCCACCACTGCCCTGGGAAGTCCATTCCGGGCTCTGATCACTTCTTCTGTGAGGAAGGGCTTCCTAACATCCAAACTAACCCTCCCCTGGTGCAGCTTCAGGTGCTGCCCTCTCATCCTGGCACCACATGCCAGTTGCCTGATTCCCACCTGACTACAGCTCCCCTTCAGTTATTTGTAGAGAGTGATAAGGTGCCCTCCTCTTCTCCAGACTAAACAATCCCAGCTCTCTCAGCCTTTCCTCATCAGACTTTCCTTCCAGTCCATTCCCCAGCCTTGTTGCTCCTCTGGATCCACTCCAGCACCTCAATCTCTTTCTTGCAGTGAGGGTCCAAGAACTGCCCCCGACACTTGAGGGGAGGACTCCCCAGTGCCCAGTACAGGGGAGAATTACATCTGTAGTCCTGCTGGCTGCACTATTCCTGATACAAACCAGGATCCACCTTGGTATTGCTTTGTTTCCAAAATCAATTCCATTACCACTGAAATCCATCTCACTAGCTACTTGTCCTCCCTGATTAGACAGAGTCAGATACCAGAAAATAAGGCTGGTGTCAAGGATAGCAAAAACATGATTGCAGGCCTGGGAGGGCTGTAGTACATGGAGGTATTTGACAGTAGATAGCAAATACTTCACAGACATTCCAGCTCTACCCAATGCAGATCTTCTTACATGAATATGCATGCACCGAGGTTGCTATGAAGCATTTCTCCCTTCGAGAACCACATGTTCTCACCTCAGATCACAGGCATACTATGGCAAACCTGTCTGGCTTCCTCTCTGCCATTGCCTGCTGTTTAAACACTTTCCTCTTCCTTTTGCTCTCCTGAGTAGTACAGACATTCTCTCTGCTCTGTACTGTTTCCTGTCTGGACATACATTCCTCTCCTAGCAATTCCTGGTTTGTTCGACTCTGATGCTTGGGACCCACACATGCCACAACGGAACTGTTCCTCATCTCACTGTTACACACACTGTGCTCCAGTAATTGACGTATGTCAACACACACTTGTTCTTGGTGCCTCTCCTATCTTTCACAGCAGTGATTCCTCTCTGGTATCTCTGCCTACCCTTCCCTTGGGCTCTCTCATCCTCAGTAGTGCTAATTCCCATGCTCCAGCATCGCAAAATTCTCCTCCACCTTGATGATTTGTTCCTCTTTAGTGTCACCTACTGATACTGGCCCGACTATCACTTCTCTCCTCCTTTCCTTCACCTGCTAATCTGGCAATCCCACCATGATCCCCTTCCTGCCTCCTTGGTACCTCTGGAGAAAAAACAAGATCAAGTGTGAGCTCTTGGCGTTCAGTTCCATAAGGAGAACTCCTTTCACTTGAAATAAATCCCATGTGTTCATGGGTGAGAACTGCTCTGTTGTTGTTGCATGTTAATATGTTTAATCAAAGTACAAACAGGTCAGAAAGCACGTGTGCAGTGCGGGGAGAGCAAAGCACACAGCCTGCTTGAGTGAAGTAGGCTGAGAGATGCAGCAAAGGAGTGTGAGAGGTCTGCTTGGAGATCACATAACCCAGCAGAGGCAGAGCCAAAGAGGCCAGCAAAAGCTGACGGTAAGTGAAACAGCCACATAGCCATACCTCAGATGTAACAGGAAGAAAAAAGACAGTGAGCAATCTGCAGAGAGCTCTCTGAAGAAGGCCACTTAGTCCTTAAGAGTCAAGCATGAAAGACTACTGCCTTGCAAGAGCAGAGCGGGCCAGTCTTGTTTACAAACCTTTTTTATCTGTTCTATCTGAAGTTTTCTCTGTTTTCAAAGTTTTCCCTCCAGTTTTTGTGGTGTAATACTGGAACAAGTTACCCAAATATGATGGATGCCCCTTCCCTGGAGACATTCAGAGTCAGGCTGGATGGGGCTCTGAGCAACCTGATCACTGCTCACCACAGGGGAGTTGGACTAGATGACTTTCAAAGGTCCCTTCCACCCCAAAGCATTCTATGGTCCTGTAAGCAAAATTGCCTATTGAATTTACAAGTCATTGTAGTCTCTTCCAATGTGATCTCTGTCATGAGAAAGAAGGTCCCTTTGGGATCCTGTTGCATGTATAGAATTCTTGTAAAAATTAAAGGAAGGCAGGGGAAGGGGAAAGGGAAAAGGGAAAGGGGGAAAGGGGGAAAGGGGGAAAGGGAAAAGGAAATGGGAAAGGGATTTCTGTACTTATTGTAGCTCATTTTGCATACCATCTGCAGAATGTTAATTATACACACCACAGTTATTTGTCAGTATAAGATATTTCGAATGATATCTGTAAGCCATCTGCCAGCTATCTTATTCACTTTCTTTAGATCATCATCAAGAGATGGCATGCATTTTTCCTTAGGTAACAATCCGCACTACGCAAAAGCCGTTAAATGGAAATGACTTCCTAAAAATGGCTTCTTAACATAGAACCGAAGTCAAGTGAACTCCAAATAAATTATTCTGAACTGTTTATAAATGTCACTTTTAAAGTTGTATTTTTGATACTGTATGCTCTTATTAGGCAAGATTTTTTTTTCTCCTATGTCTTTTACATAAGCTTCAAGTCAAAACAGCAAGGAATTCACGAATTCACGTGTTGCAGTAAAGTACCTTCAGCAATTACATTATGCATGTGATTCATTTCGTTTTTCCCTAACCCAGGTCTTTGTATTTCATACTTGCTTATTATGAAAATGTTTTGTTGGTTTGGGGTTGGTTTTTTATTGGTTGATTAGGGGGGAGGGGGGTTTAATACAGGAGCACAACATTATTTCTTCTTGGGAAATCAGTTGTTTTGCAAAATGTTTCCTCCTTTTCTTGTATTTATCTGCTCTAAAATATATGTATATCTTTTTAATATGTATTCATAGAATCACAGAATCATTAGGGATTGTAAGGCAACTAGAAAGATCATCTAGTCCAATTCTCCCGCCACAGCAGCATCACCTAGACCAAGTCGCACAGGAACACATCCAAGTGGGTCTTGAATGTCTCCAGAGAAGGAGGCTCCACAACCCCCCTGGGCAGCCTGTTCCAGTGCTCCAGTACCCTCACTGAGAAGTTCCTTCTGATTTTGATATGGAACCTCCTCTGGTCCAGCTTGCACCCACTGCCCCTTGTCCTGTCACTAGATGACCTTGAAAAGAGCCTGTCTCCATCCTCCTGACACCCACCCCTCACAGATTTATAGACATGAATGAGGTCACCCCTCAGCCTCCTCTTCTCCAAGCTAAAGAGGCCCAGCTCCCTCAGCCTTTCCTTGTAAGGGTGGTACTCTACCTCCTTCATCATCTTCATCACTCTACGCTGGACACCCTGCAGCAGTAATGTGTCCTCCTTATATCTAAGTATAAGCATATGCAATTATTATAATTATATAGACTTATAACTATATAATATATATAATCATACTGCACAGTGTCACATTTTCAGTACAAGAAACACCAGTGAAAGGAGGACTTAAGAATGATCATTTTTAAATAAACAGTGGGCACCAACAGTCAATTCTACTGCCATCACCCAACTTTCCAATAGTACTCAAAGGACACTGTATAAATCATCAAAAAAGACCTCACAGAAAAACAAAACATTACTTTTAATCAAGGAAGTTTTAAAGAATTGCTCTGTCTCCTTACAGCTCACTATGAGCTTTACAAGCACCTAGAGTACCTCCACAGGAACGCTGGTCCAGCCTAGGAGATAGCAGGTTGCCATCAGAAAACACAAAACAACAAAAAAAGGAATTTATTCCACTAAGAGGGTAAACATCAGTATAACAAATTTAAATACATACAGAGACAGGCGATACTCCTAGACCCTTTTCCAGAGATAATAAAGGTGACAGGCAAATGTCTACAAACCATGTAACTTCTCCAGAACGATCAATCAAGTCATTCAAATAGGCTCTGTTCCCATGCAGAGCATCTGTTGGGATTTCCCAAGAAATATATCGAAACAGAAATCACAAGAGAACAGNAACAAAAAAAGGAATTTATTACACTAAGACAGTAAAAGAAATTATAATTTTTTATACTTACCAGTGTAAGAAATTTAAACACACACAGACACAGACGATGCTCTTAGACCCTTTTCCAGAGATAATAAAGGTGACAGGCAAATGTCTACAAACCATGTAACTTCTCCAGAACGATCAATCAAGTCATTCAAATAGGCTCTGTCCCCATGCAGAGCATCTGTTGGGATTTCCCAAGAAATATATCGAAACAGAAATCACAAGAGAACAGCCATTAAACCATAATCAGCACAGGGAAACAAAAAAATTCCAAACTCCTCCTGATGGACTTCACCTGTCAGTATAGTGTGTTTATGTTTTCACTGTCAGGAAAGGTGTTGGCTATTTGACAGGTAGACGATGCACCTGCGTTAGCTACAACAAGGTGTAAGAAAAACAACTATATAGAAGTCATTTTAGCATAGCTGGTTGAGGTCACCTGTCATTGAGAAGACTAGATCAATTCCAGAGAGTGATGCCAAGGACCACTTTAGGATAAGATAGAAACAGATATAGAAACAGAATAGAATAGAATAGAATAGAATAGAATAGAATAGAATAGAATAGAATAGAATAGAATAGAATAGAATAGAATAGAATAGGTTTTAGCTGGAAGAGACCTCCAAGATCATCAAGTCCAACCTTTTCCTAACCCTATCATCACTACTTGATACCACCTATGATTTTGCCACAAAACAGCTATTTGGAAGTAATTATTACACTATGAAAGCATCTTTGTGAAAAAATGTGTGCATATCATCATTGCACAGACAAGATTATAGAGTTTCTACAGGCCTATGCTGAGTGGAATTATATGCAAGATAGGCAGAAAACACTCCTGGCAGACCGAGGAATCGTAAATATTGGATTACTTTTGGTACTTGCTCATATATATCATTAACTGNAAGGGGTAAGAAAAACAAGTATATAGAAGTCATTTTAGCATAGCTGGTTGAGGTCACCTGTCATTGAGAAGACTAGATCAATTCCAGAGAGTGATGCCAAGGACCACTTTAGGATAAGATAGAAACAGATATAGAAACAGAATAGAATAGAATAGAATAGAATAGAATAGAATAGAATAGGTTTTAGCTGGAAGAGACCTCCAAGATCATCAAGTCCAACCTTTTCCTAACCCTATCATCACTACTTGATACCACCTATGATTTTGCCACAAAACAGCTATTTGGAAGTAATTATTACACTATGAAAGCATCTTTGTGAAAAAATGTGTGCATATCATCATTGCACAGACAAGATTATAGAGTTTCTACAGGCCTATGCTGAGTGGAATTATATGCAAGATAGGCAGAAAACACTCCTGGCAGACCGAGGAATCGTAAATATTGGATTACTTTTGGTACTTGCTCATATATATCATTAACTGGCCAAGAAACTACAGGTGAGAGGACTAGTCCTCTTCCAGAGGAGAAATGTTCAAAAGCAATATGAGGGACAAAAGGGAATAAGCCACCCACACATGGCATCAAGCAGAACTGAACATGTATTTATCAAGTTCAATTGATCTGAGTCAAGACAATGAAATGAAAAAACATCAGCAGATCTCATCAGCTTGATAGCACTTCTTTCCACTAATGCATGCAGAGTTTTAGAACTAAACTCTTATTAAAAATGCCACTGCTCACTTCCCAGCCCATTATCACATAGCCTCTAATCTGTAACAAATCACACAAACAAAACCATTCACAACCAAAATATGATAGTCTGTTGTTTCTGAGGCAGAATATTTTCCTTTGTGTTTTTAAGGCCTCCCACAAGCATCTCTGAATTTCTGCTAAATCAGGTTCCATCCCTGCCCCAGGCTGCCTCTCAGTGTTGAGTCTAATGAGTCTAAGAGCAATATAGCTGAGTGAGAGACATCCTGTTGAATTCATGACATTCAGAAATCTGATTGTTTAGGATTGTGGACACTACATCATATGGCTAATGCCCAAATATAGTCCAGGTAAGGATGGCATTTTCCTCACATACAGAGCAACCATATGGTTGCTGTGCAAGTGGTATCATACAAAACCAGGATTCTCTTTATTGGACTGTTCACACAACATACTCAGCTGCTTTCTTTTTGACTTCCATCTATTTTGTTTTAACATAAACTCTCTTACTTTAGTACACAACATCTTATTGGCTGTTGTGTTATGGTTTTCACAAACAATGCCTCAGATAGCTCACTGCCAGATTTTCAAAGGGGTGTAGTTAGTGTGAAGGAGAAAGAGAAGGCAAGACAAGATTGAACGACATCATTTGGCTTCTGCTGTCAAGCCAGCATGTGCAGCTTCAAACAAAAAGGAGGGTTTTGTTTGTACAGACTCACCTCTTGCTGACTTCATGAAAGAACTAGGGTTAATGAAGAATATCAACTGCAGAAGCACGGTGACTTATCAAGCTCAACCTTATTACTCAATATAGAAAAAGACACAGTATATATTTAAAGATGAGTACAAAAACCTGGAGTAAAGACAGAATTCTAAGTAATGGGGCTGCAGATGACTGGTGATAGAAGGGGAAGAAAGCCTTCATTCCCACATTGTCAGCAGACTAGTACAGCATGGGTGAAGGTATCAAGAAAGATAAAGATGGAAGACTGCAGCAATCAAAAGGGGCTGGGAGGAGTTACCTGGGTTCCATTTCCTGGCTGACAGAGAGCTACATTGTCAATGGACAGCAAAAGAGATTGGAGCCAAACGCAGGTGGGAATACAGGATCAGGATTTAGCACTACCATGTAATCGTTCTCTGTGACAGGAGGAGCAGTCATTTTGTACTGCGGAGTATAAAGAAATGTTGTAAGAGATAAATCAGTTGTTCTATGTGTGTGAGATTTAGTAGTGGACATCTACCTTGGCCAAGCTGTGATTCAACAAGGGACAGCCTCAGGCTTGAGATGTCTTGGAGAAAGCTGGTGCCTCCTTGCAGTGATTCCTGACATCTGAACATGTTGGAGCAATGATAGCCAGGAAAGCCCAGACAAATTCAAGCATGTGTGATATACTACATAATGACAACTAAGGCGTGAAGCATCTCCCTTATGAGGAAAGGCTGAGGGAGCTAGGTCTCTTGAGCTTGGAAAAAAGGAGACTGATGGGTGATCTCATTAATGTTGATAAATATGGAAAGGGTGGGTGTCAGAAGGAAGGAGGCTGTGCTCTTTGGCACGCAATGATAGGACAAGGGGTGTCAGCTGGAACAGAGGAGGTTCCGCATAAAGGTGAGAATAAACTTCTTCACACCGAGTGTGACAGAGCACTGGAAGGGGCTGCCCTGGGGGGCTGTGGAGTCTCCTTCTCTGGAGACATTTCAAGCCCACCTAGACTGTTCCTATGCAACTGGATCTAGGGGATCCTGCTGTGGCAGGGGGACTGGACTGGATGATCTTTCAAGATCCCTTCCAATCCTGACATTCCATGATTCTATGTATTGTCAATGGGGACTGTCTGTCAGCTTACCTTTCTCCAACAGTGGAGTTTGGACTTAGATGTGTGAGGTCCCTTCCAACCTGTACTGTTCTGTGAAATAGCACAAGGTACTCTTACAGTTATCTCATTATTGCGAGCACGTATCCCACCACGTGGTCTCAAGCTCTCATTGAATCTAACAACAGCCCCCACTTCAATTGTCCATCCGCTGAAAGGATAGACTAAGAAGATAACAAACGATGAAACTTTTAAAACTCTGAAAAAGCTGACACCACCATAAATCATTTACTGACTCTTTTCTTGTATATATGCCTTATTTCTTCATTTGCAAAGGTCACCTCTTTTAGAAGCTAAGACGCTGAAACAAAGGTGATAGCTGGCTTCACCAGAACAGGTACTTTGTAAATTTCCCTCTGATTTTCATTCTCCCCCACATGACAGAGCTGAAAGCTTTTTAAGAGATTTTCCTTGCTAAAGAGCAATCAGTAATAGCAGCAGAAGTGAGATCTCTTTTTCCAGCCCCAAACAGATGTAGCTAGAGAATGTCAGGGTGTGCTGGGCTAATCCACAAAACACTTTTATAATCTTGTAAGTTTTATATTCTATAAAAGCTGGGTAATCTATGGAGAAAATTCAGGCAATTTTTTCCTGGTCCACATCAGCAACTAACTGACTGCTGTTCATTTAGTGCTCACATTGTGCTGGGGTTGCAAAATCACATCAGCAATACTAGCATGTTCATAGAATTACAGAATAGTTTTGGCTGGAAGAGATCTTCAAGATCATCAAGTCCAACCTTTTCCTAGCCCTATCAGCACCACTGAACCATGTTCTTCAATGCCAAATCTACCCTTCTCTTAAACACCTCCAGGGATGGAGACTCAAACCACCCCCCCTGCACAGGCTGTTTCAGTGCCTGACAGCCCTTTCAGGAAAGCAATTCCTCCTGACATCCTACCTGAACCTCCCCTGGCACAGCTCAAGGCTATTTCCCCTTGTCCTATCTCTGGCCACTATGGAGAGCAAACCAACCCCAGCCTCTCTACAACCTCCTTACAAGTAGTTGCAGAGAGCAATAATGTGTCCCCTCTATCTACTCTTCTCCAAGCTAAATAGACCTGGATCCCTCAGCTGCTCCTCATACGACACCTGTTCCAAACCCTTTACTGGCTTGATAACTACCTGTGTACCCTCTCCAGCATTTCAATGCCACTCTTGTAATAAGGGGCACAAAACTGGACACAGTACTTGAGGAGTGGCCTCACCACAGCCAGGGGGAATGATCACCTCCCTAAGTTACATAATTTGTGTTATTTAAGTAACCAAACTCTACAGTGGCTCTGTTTCTTCATTATTACATCATAGACTACAGTTGCCACACATGGTGGGCTTGTTCTCTTATGTTATGGCTTCACTGTCATAAAGTATTGCTATCATTTATCCATTTATAATTTGGTAGCCCTCATGGTCTCTCACAGAAATTTATTCCCTGCAATATGGGTCTCACAGGATGAATCAGTAGTTAATGCTAAGATCATATGTGTATTCTGAAGCTTTGCCATCAAGTTGACAAGGTGTTTAATTCATCCTTAGGCCTGCAGCCCATCACAGAATCATAGAATTATTGAGGCTGGAAAAGACCTCTGAGCAAATCCAGCCCAGCCCATGA
>VZRI01003326.1:87845-122904 GCA_013397515.1 Upupa epops
TTAAGGTTCCCTCCAACCTGAACCATTCTGTGCATCTATGAACTTCATGCTGTACACCACAACACACACAGCACTGAAATACCTCTCCAGAATCTTTTCAATAAGTAATTTTCTCTCCGAACAGTCAAACCTTAAAAAAAAGAATTTGTGACAAATGGTGACCTTTTCAAGCCTCAGTGCTGTGGTTGTCCTAGTTCCCTGAAGCAATGAGATTTTGTCAGAAGAAAGGGAAACCCTCAAGCACATGTACACTCCAGGACAAAAAGAATTCAGAACTGAAGAAATATAATAGTAATCAGATTTTATAAATCAGAGTATAATTGGCATAAATGCTTAGGAGAGGGCAAGAGGACAAAGGAAAAGGGTTACAGACTTAAAGATGGGAGGCTGAGGTTGGACAGTAGAAACCAATTCTTTGCTGTGAGGGTGCTGAGATGCTGGAACAGGTTGCCCAAGGCAGTTGTGGCTGCCCCATCCCTGGCAGTACTGAAGGCCAGGTTGGCAGGGACCCTGAGCAACCTGCTGTAGTGAAGGTGTCCCTGCCTGTGCAGGGGGGGTTGGAACTGGATGGTCTTTAAGGTCCCTTCCAACCCTGGCCATTCTAAAATGCTATGAAAGAGCAAAGCTTTTTTAATGCTATTACTGTTCCTGCTGAAATAAAAGCTTTTGTATTCCTTTTCCACTTCGTGGTAACTTGGCGTCACAGAGCTCTTCCCCAATGCGTGTGGGGTGGGGGAGGAAATGTAAATAACTAGAAGACCAGTGTTTATATTTAGGATTTGAGCTCTGAATAGACAAATAACAGATATTTGCGTGCCCTCAGTAACTAGGTTATATCCTCTAGGAATTCAGCCCAATGTTCTCTTTCAACAGAAAAAAAAGGAAGACTCAAAGAAGCAAGGAGAAGATGAGAAATGAGATGACTTTGAAATATGTCAATAATGATACACAAACGCTTACCAGAAGCCCATTAATTACATCCTTGACAAAGTTAAAACTTCAAGAAATCTAAAACAAAGTACAAGATCTAATGAGTTGCAACAAATAAGAGCCAGCAATAGCTGTGCTGGAAGTCCGAGCAACGTGCAAGCTTATTTACAAGTCAAAGTGATCACCCTTGTATTACCATAAAAGCCTTTAACAAACCTCCTGTTAACTACTTGCTGGTGACTGAGCCTGTCAGATTTTAATGATCAAGTTTCACAGCAGATTCACCTCCACTTGTGACCCTTCTCCCAGGCAGGCTAGCAGAGAAGGCCCAGAGGCTAGCAGATTCAACTCTTCCTTCCCAGTAAACCAAAACCAGCCACGACAGTGCAGCTACACAGTGTACCCTGTAGCAGAAGCAATACCCAGCTGGTGTGGAGCATGAAGAACACAAACAATATACACTTACACCATGGTCAAGGCAAAGGTATGCCACCATGCTTCTGGCTTCTGCAATGTTCTCCTGGGATCACTGTGAGAGACTGGAAAACTCACAGAAGAGCTTTCTTAAGACNTGTATGCCACCATGCTTCTGCATGAAAGCTCACAGAAGAGCTTTCTTAAGACTGGACATCACGATGGCCGGTGTAAGGAGCTCTGGAGTTTTGGGGTTCGTTGGATGGGGTTTTTTTGGTCTTGTTAGTTTTGCCCACTCATCTTTCTCTGTGGGAATTCTGGCAATTTTTGGCAGTACAGACACACTGTAGGAAGCATCATCTTGTATCAGCAACTTCAGAACTGGAAGGCAGCAACAAGATCAGCGAGGAAGAACAGGTAAAAGCAAAAGCAAAGCTCAATGCCAAGTGTGTAATTTCAACCTGTGTCCTTGAGTGCTCTCCCTGTCTTGGAGTCTTAGATCACTGCAGCTCTCTCGTTGAAGGACCTTCAAAGCTCTCTGTATATACTGTTACATGAAAGAAAGATTTTTTAGAGCTACTCTCAGCTTGAACAAGAGGAATATCATATATGGTTCATATTGGCAAATAAACAGACGTGAAAAATAGCTGTAGCACAGATGTGCTTGAGAACAAATATAGCTAAAGGAATGAAATGGAAGCCAGGGTAGCAATGAGCCATGTAGCAATCTACCCATCTGCTGGTTATTCTGCAAGGTAGCTCAGGCTGTCCAGATATATCAGCCCTCTTGCTCCCTGTTCACTACAGGGGACTGACAGAAGACTATTCACCGCTTTTTTTTAGCAGAGTCCACACTGGTAGGCACAAAATAGCTTCAAAATGATGGTCCCTCCCAACAGAGAACCCCACTGCCACCGCTGAAATGCGGGGAAAGCGAAACAAAGAGGGTCGTATTAAGTCAGGTGGACTGCTCAGCACAACACAGAGACACAAAGGATATATAAAGGTTTTATGCAAGACAACTATAGTATTAAAAATTCTTAGTAGCCAAGTCAAGACAATTAATCAATGCATTGAGAGTCCAGTGCCTACCAATTTCAAGAGCAAAATTTTTGCTTCCCCAGATCCTTTTTTTCACTCCACCGTGAAAAGGAGGACCTCAAAATATATCGTGTATTTTGCAAACCTCAGACTTTGCCAGATAAGTATGAACAAATATTCTTGCAGTCTGCATCAGGTTAAATAAATAATTCAGTTTGTAAAATAATTCTGTTTGCAGTACTACCAGTCCTAACCACTTTTTGAGCCCTGCTAAAGATCACAGAATCACTAGGGATTGGAAAAGACCTTGAAAGATCATCCAGTCCAATTCCTCTGCCACAGCAGGATCACCTAGTCCAGAGAAGGAGACTCCACACCCCCCCTGGGCAGCCTGTTCCAATGCCCTGTTACCCTCACAGGGAAGAAGCTCCTTCTGATTATTTCTATGGGTCCTCCTCTGTTCCAGCCTCCACCCATTGCCCCTTGTCCTATCCCCAGATGCCCTTGAGAAGAGCCTGGCTCCATCCTCCTGACACCCACCCCTCACAGATTTATAGACATGAATGAGGTCCCCCCTCAGCCTCCTCTTCTCCAAGCTCAAGAGACCCAGCATTCTCAGCCTTTCCTCATAAGGGAGGTGTTCTTCTTCCTTCATTGTCTTACACAGAACATGTGCCCAGACACAGTTAACAGATAAAACGTGGGCTAGGGTGAATTGAACAGCCTCCCAAATGCCGTCACACTGTTGAACGTGAGAAGTATTTTATTGGCATCCACCCTTCTCTTGCTCTCTCTGGGGCTTCAGCCTCATCTTAGCAGGCAGCGGAGGTCACATTTCAAATATTGCCACAGAGAAGACATGCCTTATTGAGCTACCTGAGCTCTTCTGGCTGCCATCATCAAAATGTGACAGCCTGACATTTCCTAGGGGCTTGATGGCTAAAGAGCACAATTCTTGCTCTTCTCCCTGACCCCCTGCATGAACCAAAGTGAGCTTATGAGATGAATTTGACCAATTCAGAGGACCCAGATCAGTCTGAAATGTTTTCAGTACCTCTAATCTTCTTTAGTTTTTACCAAGGTTTTCTGAAGCATTTCTTTCTCTAGGGAGATCTTAGTCAATAGTTTTCCTTTATTCCTTGATTCCAGTCCCCAGCACAACAGGGAGCTCTGGTTTTGTTGCAAAGTGAGACCATATCCCTTCTTTTTACAGATGTATCTTAGCTTGCTGCCTACAGCCCTCAGACATCAGTCAGCTAAGGCTCAGTCATGAATCACAGAATCATTAGGGATCAGAAGGGACTTCAAAAGATCATCTAATCCAATCCCCCTGCCACAGCAGCATCACCTAGACCAAGTCACACAGGAAGCAGTGAGTCTATATCTTCACTGTCACTGAGGAGGTCAAGACTAATGTGGTTGCTGTGGGTCACAGCTGAAGGATGAGGGCCAACAGAAGGGATTAGAGAGTAAACTTTAGTACTACGGCTCTTTACAGATGTGATCATTTGATTCTATATACTCTGTGCTCTCTTCTCTTCTAAACAAAAGGGAGAATGCTATGGGAGATGTATATCCACAACTATCTATTTGGACATTTTACATCCTTTTTCAGCTCTACTTGAGCCCTCTAGCTTGGTTCTCTGAAAATGTTTGAGTCATTCTGGGTTTTGACCAAAGGCTTTAGAGAAACTTTTAAAAAGTAAGAAATCCTGGCAACCAAGCAGCAGCTTCACCCATACGGTTATTTGTGCCAGAGTATTTGTGTGTTTGTCTAATCAAGGAGCAGAAAAACTATTATAAAATGCTGTAGGCAGAGAGCTCAGAGGCACAGAGCTCAAACACTGGGTATTCACTGACAATCAATAGAGTAAACATTCAAAAACATCTGCTGGAAATTTTTTAAAACCCGAGTAAACCACAGTCTGCTGACAAATACACTGCTCGTGCTAAAAGGAACTGATGTCTAAATGCTACACTTTGCAAACTAGGCATTGCACAGAAATACTGAGGCTGGAAAAGACCTCTAAGATCATCAAGCCCAGCCTGTGACCTAACATCACTGCAATCACCTAGACCATGGCATTTCCAAATACATATTTAGGTTGTTTTGAGGATGCTGTAAATTACATAAATGTTCCAGATTTGATATCTCTTTTCAGATCATGGGGAAAAAAAAACTGGTTATCACACAATAATAAATATATGGATCTAAAAAGGGGGAATATATAGAAAATGCTTGACATTTGGACTTGTTTTTTTTAAACCAACAACATATGGAAGGAATCAACAGAGCTATGCTATTCATACAAGCATAGGGGCATGAGAAGGAAAAATAAACTGTATGACTCATAGAATCACTGAATTATTGAGGCTGGAAAAGACCTCTGAGATCATCCAGCCCACCCCATGAGCTAACACCACCACAAGGGCACTAAGGGCCACATCCAGTCTGTCCTTAAACACCTCCAGGAATGGGGACTCCATCACTGCCCTGGGCAGTCCATTCCAGTGTCTGATCACAGCCCTTTCCGTTAGGGCTTCCTAACCTTGTCCTGGCACAACTTCAGGCTGTGCCCTCTTGTCCTGTCACTAATTACCTGGGAGGAGAAGAGCCTGAACCCCACCTGACTACAACTTCCCTTCTCCATCCAGTTGACAGTTTTTTGAAACATGAATTACATTAATCCTTGCCAGCTGAAGCAAGAAGAGGTTCAGTGACTTCCTCAGGGACAAAACAACTAGTCTTGAACAAGTCTGAGGCTGCAGTCTGTCACATAGCAAAATACTAGAGTCTAAAAGCCCACTGCAAGCTTTCAGTGACATTACTCTTTACAGCCCTGATCTTGCTAAGGTGATGCAAATAAACGAAGAGAATTCTAGCAGCAAAAATGAACTCAGTTGTAAATCATACAACTGGACCAGGAGTCACATCTTTCTATTCCTCCTAGTCATCACGCCAGATTTTCTGATGTCTGAAAATTAGCTAGGACAGCAGAAAGAAATTCATCCCAAGCTAATATCACCAAAATGAGCAGCAAGCATATTCTCACACCATTGCCCATCAAAAGACCCCAAAAAGATCAAAACTAAATTACATAGAAAGAGCTAATAGATTTGCAGTAGGAACAGCAAATATCCCTGTCAGAGATGTGATATAAAAACCTAAACCATCATTTCTTCTTTTAACATAAATGGACAGCTAGGAAACTTGAGGATTAAAACCACTCACTGCAGATCAAAAATCAGAGAACACACTACCATTCTGTGGTATTTTCTGTCCTTTTCTCAAAGATTTTTAAAAGCCATTTAAAGGAAAGAGGAATTGATAAACAAAGAGAAGAACTTATTTTCCCAATTAACTTGTGAAGCCCCCCTTTAAGGCACTTATGTCGGTAGAAAGGAAGAACCCCATTATGCCACAGAATACAGTAGTAGCTACCCAGACAGTAACTAATGGGGTTATTACAGGACCAGGAAAAGTATTGGGAGGTGTTTAGGAAGCCCTTCCTCACAGAAAGAGTGATCAGACACTGGAATGGACTGCCCAGGGAGGTGGTGAAGTCCCCATCCCCGGAGATGTTTAAGGACAGACTGGCTGTGGCATGCAGTGCCCTGGTCTAGCTGATGTGGTGGCTCTAGGTCCTAGGCTGGGCTGGATGATCTTAGAGGTCTTTTCCAGCCTCAATAAATTAGTGATTCTGTATTAGTTTTGAGTGCTTTCATTTATCAGTTTACAGCCATTTGTTGCAAAAGCATGTTATTCAAACAAAAAACATGGAAAATCCATCGTAGGACATGCAGCTAAAACGTAAGATTAACTGAAGGAGGCAACAGGAGCTGTTTCCAAGCATCCATTGTTTAGGTACCCAGCTCATTCTTCAGAACTGCACTGCAACAAAAGTACAGTCATTCACTTTTTATCTCTGAGCTCTGTATTCACCCTATTGTTTTACAGGTTGTTTAAAGAAAAGATTAATTTATTTCATATACAGGAACAGTAATTTCCCTCATCTTCCAGGGATTATAATGAGTGTTGGTATGCAGAGTGCATCTTGAACGATTCTCTCTTCTGCATCATCTGGACAGGAGCATCAAAGTTTCTGATTCACCTCTTAGCTGAAGTTGTTTTCAATATGATGTTTAAAAGCCCTTTAAGCTTCAAGGTTTGATCAAGCATTAACACCTCACTAAAGCAGAAGCCCCGGTGCTTAGAACAAACACGGCAGTGAATAATGCGGTGTTAGAGATCAGGCTGAAGATTTGAACACAACCTGAGCATATCTACCTCATTATACATTGAAAATATCTCTTCCTGCTTAATTGCCTTTATCTATTTCCATATACACAAGGTGTTTATGAGACAATGTGGGATCTGCTCCCAAGCCAGAAAGCAGACATAGCTATTAACTTGGATGTAACTGGATAACAAACACAAGCTGAGGATGTGACCTCTATTTTCAGAGAAGTGACACAGCCTCTCCAAATGAAAGAACAGTCTGAGAGGATAGTTTGCTTAGCAGCAGGAAGCCAATTAGAACAGATTCAAAAGGTCAAACAATCCAACTATTTCTGATCTTACAGTGAAGCCAGCAGAACTATTTACATAGATATATAGAGGGAGCTTTGAAGTGATATAAGATCAGACTGATACCTAGTGTGTAACTCCTGTCCTTCCCTAGTTACACATTTATTGCAGCCTATTTGAAACCAACCACATTCATTTTCATTTTAAATTAGCCTAATTAACTTTTATTAATTGAATGCTGATACAAAATCCAAATTGGATCACATCTTGTGGACAATGGACAGCAATTTTTACTTCACATGAGGAGAAAATAAATGCAGAGTTAAATATTCCTCCTTAAGGTAGGCTCTCCTAAGGATGCTTAACAATACAGAGCAACAGTGAACACTGCAGAGAAGCAGCCTGACACTTAAAGCCAACCGTACTGCATCCCTAGTCCTCTACTAAGAGATTCCACAGGATCTGAAAACACGAGGATTTCAAACATGAGCTGTTCAGTTGCAACAGTAGTTTAGCTAGCCAGCATTAACACGAGAAGCAAACGCCCACTAATATATGGGCCACACTGCAGTGGCATCCATGCAGGAGCTTTAGTGGTGGGAACTGGAGATAAAACACTAATCCTTATTTGACAAGTCTGCTTTAGTTCTCAGTCTTTGCTAACTTTTCCTTTCTTAATAGACATAACCCTTCTTACCATGTACCAGCTCTTCCATTGCATCTACAGTGGTTTCTAGTTTCTTACTTAAGGGGTTGCACAATGTGATACCAGACCCAACACTTTGCAATGTTTAGTAACAACAGCAACAGTCCTCCAAAAATGGGATGTGAGAGCATGAGGAGCATCCCCAAAAGCAGGAAGGGCTAAGGTAGTACGGACACATTTTGTTATCCCATGGACATAAACAATATCATTCTTTCAATTCGTTGAACAACACATCTGACTTTAATGACATTAGTCTTGGTTTGAAACATCCTGTGTCCAGTTAATTAATACTTAACAAGACTAGGATTCTGTCTGCATCGTTACTTGTGCTGCGGTCATACCAATTCTTTGTCGTGACCAACACCCCGTGCTTCCAAAGAGCAAGAGAAGTAAAATGACTCGTTAGAACAAAGTACTTAAGCAAAGCCTTGCTGAAAATATTTGGGCAACAGTTTCACCCAAGTGTGATACAGATCTGATGTTAATGACAGCACTGGAAAAGGCACTGAGCAAAGCAGAACAAAATGGGTTTATCCAGCAGGTCATCACTATTACTTCACAGGGAGAAAAGTGGAAGCATTACAGCAAAGAGAAAACTTTAGCAGATTCTTAACAATTTTTATATCATTTACTTTTTCTGAGCTTAGGACAGCACACACTTACAATCACATTTATCTTAGCCATGAGTGTGGGGGCAGTTTTATTTGTAGCAGAGACTAGCATTCCTTAGCATTTCTACAGTGAGCTACAAGAAAGATTTTTGCTCAAATAAATTTGCTTAAATACACTAAGATCATGTCAACAGAACTCTTAAGGACTTCTAACTTGTTTGTCTCTAGGAACATAGATACATCAACCTATTCTCTTCAAAAAGGGGGCATTAATTCTTTGCCTGGGTATTATAGCCACAGTCACATGAGTAGACTGGCTGTTGTTCGATGTGTATTAGTGCCATAAAAGTATTGCAATTGGGCAGGATCTGTCCCTGATGGAGCCAAGTAGAAGTGAGAAAGTCAGTAGTATTCTGCATTACAGGTAACGGTTTCCTTCACTGCCCCCTGCTCTTTCCTTACAACCCCTTGTATTCAATATTAAGAAGCCCAAACTCTTCCTTCTCTTTGTTCCTGTACACTGGCCCAGTGTGTCTTCAGTTTCCAAGAAGGATTTAGCTGCAGATGATGGATCAGCTGGAGACATTCAGGAGAGGTGGGGGTTTTGCTGGAAACACTGGCCTCTGCAGATGAGCTCTCAAAGCTCATCGTGTTTCCATGCCAACAGTCAGCTCATGAAGAGATACTGAAGAAGCAGTCATCATGAAGAAAAAGTACTATTAATTTTACTTCACCTACCTTCTGAAGGGATCATCACTGGGACAATGAACACTTACACACATGCAAACACAATTCACAAAACAGAAAGGAAGCTTTCACCTTATTCTCCACAGCATCTGTGTACACTTTTGAGATATCCTCACTTTCCAGAGCACTGGAATTAGGCATTCAAGGCACATCTGCTCCAACACCAGTCTGTTCCCAGTGTTTACAATACCCAGCACAGGACCTAGCCTGTTCTGCGATTAAACCACTCAAGTTGACTTCTGACCTCTAAGTCTCTCAACCCTGGATTTCAAAACTCTGCTCCCCAGATAGCAGCATGACTGCAGCGTGCTGTGTACCCTTAGACTGAGCTCACTTGGGGCCAATTCCTTCCCAGCCTCTTAATTTTGTGGTTAAAAACTCATTGTTGTGAGTCCCTTCTGCTCGCTTGCCAAGTGCATTTGGCTCTGACCACGTTAAAGGATTACACAGGCACCACAAGAGGGACTGAAACAGCAGGCTGAAACATAATGATAGGTACAGCTATTAGTAGGTAGATAACTACCTCACGTCTCCAAAACAGGTCCTCATCCAGTACAGGATGTAGCACAGTCCCCTTGAGGCACCACAAAAATTTGCTAAACAGCCTGCTCCCCTGGAGCAAGCATTATCTAAAGCTCTTCCAACCTCATCAGTCCTTCGGCTCACAACACTGGCTCTTAGCCCTGTCTGGAGGTCTTCTTTCCTTTATTATTTACATCAGTGAATTGGCCTTGACTATCTCACATCTCTGGAGCCTGCCTGCTGAATGTCATTCTGGTTTGAGGTGGCAATGTATTTACATGCCCAGTCAACACAAGCAAATCATAAATGTATTGTGAAATAGAAACGAAAGTCTTAAAATCTGTCTTGGGAGGAACGTGGCCGAACACATTCAAAATCAGGATTCACCAAAGAAACCACAACCTGCTTGGGTAGCAACATTCCGAGGGTGGTGAATTGTTTGGGGGGAGAATGTCAAGATTGCACAGGACAGGGGAGATGTCCTCAATGTCCTATGGTGACTCTCTTCATTGAGCATCAAAGGTGCTTGGGCCACTGAACACTAATGGGTTCTTCTTTTTCTGGTGCCTACCAAGGTTATCTGGCTGCACCTTTGCTTGTGCATCTAAGTCAATCACTCCTTCATGGATCTGCAGTTGGCAGCTTCCAGACCCAGGACACCCACCCTTCATAGGTTCCCCTGGGTGCTGCTTACAACAGATTTACTGAGCAGATTGCCACCACTTTGTTTATGGCCACAGAGAAAAGACAGAGTAGGAGGCAGAAGTGGCAGCAACTGCTAAGACTTGCATGCTGTCTCTTTGCTGCTTTCTCATGGTAACACCTAGGGCAAATCACTCTGCTTTTGCAGTGGCTCTGCTCTTTAAGCTACAAAAGCAGGTGAGATGGGGGCATCTGCCACCTTCATGACTGAGCTAGAGTAATCCTTTGGCTTCCTACTGCCTGACTCCATGAACCTGTGTGTGTGCCACAGCTGCCTAGCAACTACAGCCCAGCGGGGAGGAAAGAATGCGAGTCCTCAGCCCCTTAGTCGTAGGCAGGTGAAGGGGTTATTCTATCCACCTTACACTGAGGAAGGCAGACAACCCTCTCCCCAGTATTCAGTCTGTACTCTAAATCAGTCTGACACAAAGCATCACTCTGGAGCAAAGACGTCAACGTAGTTTGGCATTCCCAACACCGACCACCTAAGGCATAGGTGTGCAATACACCATGCTGCTACCAACTTCTTTGGAAACAGAGATGGAGGGCTTTGAAAAATCTACCCATGACTTCTCATAAAACCTTTTATAGAATCATTAGGGATCAGAAAGGACCTGAAAGATCATCCAGTCCAATCCCCCTGCCACAGTGGGATCATCTAGATCCAGTTGCACAGGAACATAGCCAAGCAGGTCTTGAACTTCTCCAGAGAAGGAGACTCCACAATCCCCCTGGGCAGCCTGTTCCAGTGCTCTGTTACCCTCACTGTGAAGAAGTTTCTTCTGATATTTATATGGAACCTCCTCTGTTCCAGCTTGCACCCATTTCCCCTTGTCCTGTCACCAGATGATGTTGAGCAGACTTGACTTAAGGACTTTGTAATAAGAGAGATTATATAGAGGAGAAACAGCTACACTGTAAAGAAACCTAATCACTGATTGCACAGCATACAGTTACCAAGTTCTCCTCCAAGGCAGTACATCTATATGGGAGCTTCAGCATAGCTACACAAAGGTATCATGAAATCACAAGGCCTGAAAATGCAGATCTCCATGTTAAAGAATTAATCTGCATGCAGCCCAGCTTCCATGGGACTAGCAATGGAAAGCGATACCTAAAACCTGTAAAGAAGCTAATCTGTTTAACAAATATTCCTTCATTTCAAACAAGATGAGCATTGCCTCCCTACAGGTTTGCAATGCTATTTCCATGTCCTGTGGAGTTTCCACAGTAATATATTTGGCATGGTGGTAATTTGTCCCCAAAGTTTGTATCTCCTATCTACTGGCTTCATTAAAGATCTCAGGTCTGTCTATTTAAGACTCTGTTTAAAGACACCATTCCCTGTATTGATCATTAATGCCTTTACAGTTTAATGCAGCATGACAAATTAACACGGTGCATTTCATGTAGCTGCAAGTGGAGCGATGCCTCATTTGGTATTCCTATCAAAAGCAAGTGGAAGCAGCAGACAAAATTGTGCTAGAAATGCAAACTGGGGAAATATTTGGTGTTTACAAGTTGCACACTGCTTTCAAGTGTTTCACGTTTCCATACACATCTCAATTGTGTTTTCATAGCCGTTTAGGTCACGATTGAATTAACTCCTCCAAAAAGGCTTCAGATTTTGCTGATTGCTTACTTTCAGTTCAGTACTGCTGCAGACCCACTGCATTCAATCATTTGAATACAGATATCTTAAAGGGTCAGGAAGGGTTGCAGGTAGGAGTTGGTTACATGGGATAGCATAGGTACTTATTTTTTGCATGTTTCCTCAAAGTATTTCTCACTGTGATATTAATTGCAAAATGAATGCAAGGACGAGTCAGTAACATCAGGAAGACTCAGCCAAATTTCTTTTCTTAAAATACTTAGTCTCAGCCTATTTCTGTATTTGTTTCTGAGCATTTTTTTCCCTGTAATTGCTAGTCACTTCCTTGGTTAATTAGCACAGCACTTTCTTGTATCTTTTTTAATACCTAATTTTTATTCAGCCTTGCTTTGCCTTGATATGAACCAGGGTTTATGGCTTTGTTTACTGTAAGACAGTCAGACCTCATCTTCTAGGATAGGTCCAGCTCCCCTTTCCCTGGGAATGATTTTTGAAGTCACACTAAGTTTAATTAACCACTCTTCAAACACCTTTCTCCTTAAACATTTATCTCCAAAGCAGGTGTACCATCTTGTCATGACCACATCAGTGGATAAGGGAAGAGCTACTGATATCACCTCTGTGGATTCTCTAAAGTCTTTGACACAGTCCCTCACAACATCTTTTTCTCTAAAATTAATAGATGGTTTTGATGGATGGGCTGTTAAATTGATAATGAGTTGGTTGGACAGCTGTATTCAGAAGGCAGTGATACATGGCTTGATGTTCAGATGGAGACTGGTGACCAGTGGTGTCCCTCAGGGGTCCACACTTGAATCAGTGCTGTTCAATATCTTCATCAGTAACACAGATACAGGGATCAAGTGCTCTCAAGAAAGTTTGCAGATGACATTAAACACAATGATGCAGCTGATTCACCTGAGGGATGGAGTGTCATCGAGATGGCCATGGGCAAGCTGCAGAAGTGGGCCTGTGTCAACAGCAGCAACTGCCAACATGTGCTTGCAGCTCAGAAAGCCAAATATACCCAGAGCTACATCAAAAGAACAGTGGCCAGCAGGGCAAGGGAGGTGATTCCTCCTCTACTCTCTTCTGGTGAGACCTCACCTAGGGTACTGCATCCATTTTTTAATTCCTCGGGACAAGAAGAACATGGACCTGTTAGAGAGGGTCCACATAAAAGATCAGATGGACAGAGCATGTCTTTGAGGACAAGCTGAATTGGGATTGTTCAGCTTGGAGAAGAGAATGCTCTGGGAAGAATTTATTACAGTCTTCCAGTACTTAAAGGGAGGGAATTCTTATTAGAGTCTGTCACAGCAGGACAAAGGGTAGCTTTCCTAAGCTTAAAGAGGGTTGGCTCACCCATGGAAGTGATTGTTCTGCCTTTCAGTACCAAAGAATAAAATTCATTATGCTGTAAGCAACTTGTTAGACAACTGAGTGACAGAATTATTGAAAGATTACATTTAAAAATTAGCTGAAGGTGTCACAAAACTGAATAGAATGTAATCTTCACACAAATTCAGAGTTAAAAAGGATGTTTAGCATCATGCAACTGGTTACTGCACAAGTTCTTATACAGAGGCAATTCTTTTAAAAGGCACTATTTAAGAAACTACAGTATAATGCACAAGAGCATCACTGGCATCACTAAGTATTCTTTGAAGCCCTTTAGGAAACTTACCTTAAAAGAATCATATACAAGCCTCTTCAAATGAGTTGGCATTCGGTTTGAGAGACATTCACAGTGCAAATAGTATGTCAGCCCAAACTCTGCTCTACTCTGCTCCTTCATCCTGAGTGGTCAATAAACAAACAACATTAAAAATAAAAGCAGACGGCCATACAAAAAACTTTCAGCTCTAAAACTCATTGGCAGGTATAAAAGGACCTAAAAATGTGTGTCCCTACAGAAAACATTTGGTATTTTCCCAGCTATCCATAAGTAATGGATGATAAGCATGAAGCTCAATGTCACAAGTAGTTTCTTTTCTGAGAAAACAGTGTCCAATATAGTTTATTTATACATTAATTTACGTGTGAATTATAATTGTCTTAGACCAGTTTGTTCACAGACATCTCCAATCACATTTTCAGTGCTTCTAAGAATGGAGATCCCACAGCTTCTTCCAAACTACCTCTTCCACCCTCATGTCAGGTGGCATCTTGTTTTTAAACCAGTAACTAACAAAACTTACCAAACAAAGGGTTTCCCACATTCTAACTTGTGTCTGCTGCCTCCAGTTCTATCACCACGTATGTCTGAGAAGGGTCTGGCTCGATCACCTCTATTCTTTCATATTACAGCCTGAACACTGGCCCTTTATCTTCTCCAGCTGAAACAAACCAGTTCTATCAGCTTCTCTTTGCACTCCTTCTGCCTCACTTCTCCAATCATCATCCCAGTAGTCTCCATTGGACTTGTTCCACTATGTCCTTGTGTGTCTTGTACTGGGAAGCCCAGAACTGAATATAGCAGTCCTGGTGTGGTTTCACGTGCATAGAGTGGAGGACAATAATCTCTTCCCTCAGTCTGTTGATTACATGTTGGCTGTTGTGTAGTTGGCCTTCTTCAGTGCAATACCAACATGATAATTTGATGAGCTCTTCTTCCAAAACAAGCTAGAGGATGAAGAAAAATAACCACAGAGTGTTAGGGATTGGAAAGCACCTCAAAAGATCATATAGCCCAATTCCCCTACCACAGCAGGCTCACCTAGACCAGGTTTCACACGAACACATCCAGGCAGGTCTTGAACATATCCAGAGAAGGAGACTCCACGATCCCCTGAGCAGCCTGTTCCAATGCTTCATTGCCCTCACTGTAAAGAAGTTCCTTCTGACATTTCTATGGAACCTCCTGTGTTCCAGCTTGCACCCATTGCCCCTTATCCTATCACTAGACGACACTGAGAAGAGCCTGGCTCCATTTCCTTACACCCACCCCTCACATATTTATAGACATTAATGAGGTCACTCCTCAGTTTCCTTTTTCCCAAACTCAAGAAACACAGCTCCCTCAGCCTTTCCTCATTACAAAGATGCTTCACTTCATCATCTTTGTGGCTCTGAACTGGACTCTCTCAAGCAGGCCTATATCCTTCTGGAACTGAGGGAACCCAGAACTGGACAGTATTCCAGATGTGGTGTCACCAGGGCAGAGTAGAGGGGGAGAAGAACCTCTCTTGATCTCCTAACCAACCCCCTGCTAATCCACCCTAGGATGTCACTGGCTTTCTTGGCTACAAGGGCCTATTACTGGCTCATGTTCATACTGCTGGCCACCAGGACCCCCAGGTCCCTTTCTCATACACTGCTTTCCAATGGGTCTATATTGGTCCCTGGGGTTGTTGCCCAGATACAAGACTCTACCTTGCCTTTGTTGTATTTCATTCAATTCCTTGCTGCCCTCCTCTCCAGCCTGTTTAGATCCCGTTGAATGTGCTCCCAATGCTCACATCCAATTGGCATTTGTTCTAACCTTGAAGCCTAATGTTTTAAATCCTACCAGAAGTATCTGTCATTAATCAGAGCACTTAAGAATATCCAATACAAATACCTAATATATCATCTTGTAAATATGATGTTCATGACCTCAATAACTTTCTGTGCCTGAATTTTTTTAATTAAAAAGAGGTGCAGTAAAGTATTTCCTCTTATCAGTTCTGAATTGTCCTTTTCGATGTCATCATGGGTATTTCAATCCTCTCATCTCAATCACCTTGATTCCTGCAGAAAAACATCACGTGATAAAAGAATTAGGTGTAAAACTATTTCAAAGCTGCCCCTTTTCCTTGGATATGGAATATTATTCACCTTCATCACTGCTGTTCCTTTCTCGGTGAAATGCTAGAGAGTAGCCACCAGTTACTGCTATCTGACCACTCTGTCAGTGGCAGAAAGAAGCAGAAAGAAATGCTTTCCAGAAGTATACTTTTGTTTAGTACAAAAGCATTTTGACATGATGCACACTCAGCTTTGAAGCTGATGAGTCTTCTCACGGTCACTGAACCTGCAAAAGGATTTTTCTCTCCCTAGAGGTTATTATAGATTTCCATTGGCTTGTGCATTGAGGAAATCGAGACTGTACTTTCAATCGATTCCAGCCCTGTGGTATTTAAATAACAGTCTTAAAGAAGTGCATTTTGAAAGACCCTTTGCAGGCCTTGTTATTCCTGTTCACATATTTTACCCATTAATTATAAAATGCTATTCTATTCAGGGGTGGGGGGGAACTCAATTTAAAGGCACTGATGAAAGGGAAAATAAGCATTCCGCTTGAAAACAGCTTGAAAATGCTGTCCTCCCCCAGGACAGCTCATTAAGTCATATCTGAGAACAGCCTTTGCACTACTTCAGAACAGGAAAATATACCTTGGTACAAAGTGTCCACAACAGAATCACAGAATTATTGAGGCTGTACAAGACCTCTGAGCTCATCCAGCCCAGCCTGTGACCTAACCACCACTACAGCTAGACCAGGGCACCAAGGGTCACAAGCAGTCTGTCCTTAAACACCTCCAGACACGGGGACTCCACCACCTCCCTGGGCAGTCCAGTCCAGGCTCTGACCATCATTTCCCTGAGGTTCATCCAACCTAACCCTGCCCTGGTGCAGCTTCAGGCCATGCCCTCTCATCCTGTCCCTATTTGCCTGGCAGAAGAGCCCTACCCACACCCGACTACAACTTCCCTTCAGGTAGTTGTAGAGAGAGAGAAGTCCTCCCAGAGTTCTAGCAGCCTATTTGTTGCTTCTCTCCCTTGTTATTTCTCTCCCTTGAAATAACACCCTGACTTCCTATATCTTCAATTCATTCCAAGTGAAGCTTCTCTGAGAAAGAATGAAAAGTCAGCAGTTATTCATTCCACATCCAAAGCGGGGTCAGAGCTGAGTGAGTGAGTGAGTTTCAATGACAGAAAGAAACGGGTGTGTGTTCCTTGAGCAATACTCATTCCTGTGCTGTGAAACAATCATGGATCTTGTGGAGGGAGAAAATTTAGAGATGGTCTACTGGCAAAATAATTCTCTTCTGAGAAATTGCTGATTCAGGGCAACTGCATTTTCCATGGGAGTATATCAATACAATTGATCAATCTCACTGAAAGGCAGCAAGATAATTCAGAGTGTATTCTTCCCACCTTTGGTTTCAGTGCCATTTTTGCACTACAGTGATGTTTTTCTTCCTCATTGTCATTTTGTTTTCCCCAGTAAGCCCTGCTTTTCAGCAGCCTGTCCCCCTACCAGTTAAAACAGCCTCTAAGTACCTTTTAATCTAGTTTACAGTACCACAAGTTTGACTCTTAGCATGGTATTCTGTCAGTAGTTCAGACTTATTGAGAGGCTCAGGGCACAGCAGACACTCAGAAAAATGACCCTTTTACCAGCAACATCAGGATCTGATAGTCTGAAGTTACTAGTAGTTTCTCTTTTCCAAGGTTGTGTGGCTGGATGTGATTGCCGAGTGCTTTCTAACCAGTGCTGGGTGACAGCAGAACAGTAAGACCCACCTGGATATGTTCCTGTGCATCTCGGTCTAGGTGATCCTGCTGTGGCACGGGGATTGGACTGGATGATATTTCGAGGTCCCTTCCAACCCCTAAGCATTCTATGATTCCTTAACTGAAAGCATTTTTGTACTTCCTATGCTTCAGCGATTTATCACATTAAAAACCTGACTTAGATTTGTTTCAGTCTGCCCCTTGATCCCCCCCAACACAAGAGGTCAGTCTTAAATTTGCATGGTACTTGTTGCTGAGTGCCTCTATCAATGCACAGGAATAAAAGTGACAGACTAGAGGCTTGAGTTTTAAGGTTCATTTCAGGTAGACTTTTTAACTCTCTTCCAGTGTTTTCTCAAATACAACCAGCACGGGAGTAACTCAGTGCTGCTTCACAGCCATTGCATCCAAGCCTTGCCCTGCTAGCCACCAACTGGATGTTTGTGTAACAAAACAATTAGCAGACTACCCTCCTGAGGTGAGTAAGAAACGATTTAAAGTGCAGTGGGAAGACACAATGCAAAAAGCATCTACAAAAGGACATTACAGATGGAAAACAAGAAGGAAATTACTGCTAATCCAGTACCGGGAGCTCTGTATTTCATAAGA
Organism: Upupa epops; assembly: GCA_013397515.1. Lineage (NCBI taxonomy): Eukaryota > Metazoa > Chordata > Aves > Bucerotiformes > Upupidae > Upupa > Upupa epops. The sequence goes on from VZRI01003326.1 coordinate 105,770, forward strand.
TGTGGGAGAGAAACAGAACAGACGCTAGAACAGTCTCTAGAGCCAAGGGTAAAGAAGGTCAATACAGCTTTTGTTTGCAGATTGCTGAAAAGTGCCAGGACAGCAAGGAAGATCAATAGACCTATGAACTCAGGGCAGCATTCTTCAGATGCTGTCTTCATCTAGTCACAGGTTATGGCATTAGTTACAGTGACATACCTATCAGGAACTGCTTGAGCAAGCTGGCAATACTTGCAGTATTGTCCTTATTTTAGTAGGGTTGAATGCATAAAAATTGATGAGGTATGCTTAGGAAAGCCTTCTTTTCCAAATCACATAGATTTTGCCCTGCTGGTATAACATGTTTATATTTATGACACATAAACCAGAGACACAGAGCATTCCGAGCACAGCTTCACTTGAAAAAAAGAAGTGGGCAATAATATTGCACGAGTTTTTATTGTATCCAAAGGTTCTTTCATGCTTTTCTCTCCTTTAGTGCATGTTTCCCAGTATTATCATGATATAAATGTTCCACTGTAATTAGACTTTTACAAATCTTTTACAGGATCACAGTATAATCCTGGTGGGAAAGGACCTCCTAGATCCCTGAGTCCAACCATCCCCACAGCAACAAACAACCTCAACACCTGAGAGACTGACAAACACAAACTGACCCCCTCCATGCTGCCACTCGAGCAGGGTGTGAAGCACCACGTCTAAGCAGCTAAAATTGTCTGGTTTTGTCTGATTATTTATTTATTTCTACTGAGCCAGCAGTGTGTCCAGATGGCCAAAAAGGCTAATAGGGTCCTGGCCTGGATTAGGAATAGCATGGTCAGCAGGAAAAGGGAAGTTATGGTGGCATTGCACTTGGCTCCTGTGAGGCCTCATCTCAAATACTGCGTTCAGTTCTGGACCCCTCACTACAGGAACAACATGGAGACGCTGGTATGGGTCCAGAGTGGAGCTACCAAGCTTGTGAGGGGTTTAGAGAACCAGTTGTATGAGCAGAGGCTGAGGGAGCTGGGAAGGTTGAGTTTGGAGAAGAAGATGCTAAGGGGGGGACCTCATTGCCCTCTACAACTTCCTGAAGGAAGGTTGTAGAGGGGTGGCTGTTGGCCTCTTCTCCTTGGTGACTGCTGACAGAAGCAGGGACAAGGGTCTGAAGTTGAGGCAGGGGAGGGTTAGATTGGATCTTAAGAAAAAATCCTTTGCAGAAAGAGTGGTTGGGCACTGGAAGGGCCTTCCCAGGGAGGTGGTGGAGTCACCATCCCTGGAGGTATTTAAGAAGGTGTAGACATGATGCTTCATGACAGTCTACACTGGCAGGCATGGAGGGGATTAGTTTGTATTTGTCACTCTCTCAGGTATTTAGGTTTTTTGTTGGGGTGGGGATGGTTGAACTCAGTGATCTAGGAGGTCCTTTCCAACCAGAATTATTCCATGATTCTGTGGGACCAGTCTTAGCCATTCCTTTCTCTCTAGCTTAATGAAGAAAGCAATCACTAATGAAGGCATTATGAACCATTCATGTTTCACATCCTGATGTCTTTCCTAGGACCATGTCACACCATTCCACCCTTCCTTAGTCACCCTGCTTAGAAAAAATAAGTTTGACCTAGAAAAATAATACATTCCCCACAGACAACTGGTGGTAGAAATATAGTGTCTGCACTGAGAATTCTTCACTCTTCCAGCACTCCTTTTCTCATGCCATGACAGCTGAAGGGAATATTCTCCCTCTTGATTTCAGTGGAATTTAATAGCCAAACTGAATTCAACAGGTAATAGTTTTTAAAATGAATGTTTCTTTTTAACATAAAGTTATCTCTAAAGAGAAATGACACAGAACCTGCAACCAAGACGTCTTTGAAGCTGTTCAAACAGCAGCTCACAAACCTGCCTGGTTGCTTTTATAACCAGGAGTCCATCTTAATTTGTCCCAAACAAGCACTTGAATGCCAGTTTTTGAGGCTTATGGACTGGATTGGTGATTTTTATCAGTGAACCACCAAGCCTTATTAAATTACTGCTACTATTCTTGACAGCTATAAAGAAGGACTTATTAACTCTACTTTATCCAGAAATTGCTATTCATTTACATATCCCATACCAGTAGAAAGTCACAACAGACAAGCTATACACAAAGCAAAGAGGGAAAGTAGTGATGTATCACTACTATTTCCTAAGCAGTCAATGTCGGTTTTGTAATACCAAGGAAAGAAGCCTAGCATTCAGGATGGGAAAGGCAAAGACTTTGGAAGGCAAAGATAAAGCTTTCACAAAGTTCTGCTTGAAAGAGGCACCGCGTTGTGATGCTGTAGGTAACACAGCTGCACGTGTTACACATGCAACAGTAGAATAGGACATCACAAGAACTGCTTTGGAGCACTGCTGGAGTAAACTTTCTTGTTAGAATGCTCTTACCTGAGAGGTCTGGGACACAAGGGACAGCAGAAGAGATACACGACTGATAGATTTCTTACATGTCAGCATTTGTAGCCTTCTATGCTTCTGCTTTCACAACAGCCAGCCCTTCACCTAGCAGATACAAAACAAGTGGGATTAAGAACCCCTACTGAAAACCAGTGAAATAAACCTAAAATATTTTAATTAAGCCTTCTGAGTATAAATTAATTAGGCCTTCTAAGTGAGGATAAAATATTAATAAATATATATATAATTGAAGTGCTGAGAACTGAGGTTGACACATGGATGATTCCTTTTTTCTGATAAGAAACTGTGAGTGCCTGGATTCTTAAGGGGGAGTGTGGAGGAAAATATTCCCTTGGGCTTTTTCCCAGAATTAAGCAACCTTAGAATTATAGAATCATCAGGGATCAGAAGGGACCTCAAAATATCATCTAGTCCAATCCCCCTGCCACAGCAGGACATCTAGACCAAGTCACAGAACAGAACATTGTGGATTGGAAGCTACCTGGAAAGATCATCCAGTCCAATCACCCTGCCAATGCAGGATCACCCAGACCAAGTCCAGGTGGGTTTCAAACATTTCAGAAACAGAACAACTCAAAACCTTTGTTCAATACTCCCTGAAAGATGCACAAATTAAAACTAGATTTCTCTTAAAAGTCCTAAAATCGGTCTTAAAAGTCTTGTTTCCCAGACACATTGGATTAAATAGATCCAATAGTGGACCTTGCACTGGAAAGCACTTAAATGGATTCTTCTAGGCACTGTGCCTTCACTGTGGTGGAATCTCTAGCATCTACCCAAAACCTACGATTTAAAATGCAGTACAAGGGTTGTGGTAAGAATCACAGCATCATTAGGGATTGGAAAGGACCCCAAAAGATCATCCAGTCCAATCCCTCTGCCACAGCAGGATCACCTAGACCAAGTCACAGAGGAACATGTCCAGGCAGGTCTTGAACATCTCCAGAGAAGGAGACTCCAGATAACAACCATGTCTACAGTGAGAGTGCTGAGGTACCCACTGGAGCCAGGACAGACACAGAGGAAGCCACAAGGACACTGGTTTTTAAAGGTACCACTATAAGGCATCACCTATTAACAGTGTTAGAAAATCCACCCAGCACTGCACAGCAGTACACTAATAAATTATTTCAGCTGGCACCAGCACTGTGAACGCTCCTCCTCCTCTTGAATGGAAACCTGGGCATTAAATGAAATAATTCCATCACATATCAAGCAGGCATATGTGAACAACTCGTTTCGGCAATTAAGAAAACCCAGGTGGCTCATGTTTGTTGATTTAAAAAACACCTTCTCATTTAGCAGTATAAATGAGGAATAATTGCATTAAAAATTAAGAAATCAAACCAGTAAGGGAAGAGAAGCAGATCCATTTAGAGTTATCTAGAAAACAGAATTCCCTACCCAGGGGAATGTCTGACACTTCCACACTAATTTCTATGTCAAAAGAGAAGGTAAGTTAATATATAATACATTGTAGTATAAATAGATAGGCTTGACATACTGAGATAAAAACATTGAGTTAAAGCGTTGTAGCTCTTTGCAGACTGCCTTGGTTAGTGACAACATTAAAAGCAAACAATCTCATGCAGTGTTTATAAAGCTGAAGAATCTGAAGGGAACTTTTCTATGCAAAAGTAGAAATCCATTCCCAAGTTATCATTTACTAATAAAAATCAACTCACAACTATCAATCCCTTCCATCTTAATCAGATTTAAGACTACTAGATGCCTTTTTTATAGTAATGAATGATCATCTTACTGTCCTACAATGAGCTAACAGTTCTTGTCACACATAAGGTAAAGCTCTGTGTTCCCTTGTTTCTTTAGTAGCTTCCTCAAGGAAGGAGACTGTAACGACTTTCTTATTATGAATTAAATTAAGACATAATTATATAGCTTTCCCCTGTGTAGGACACAACCACATTCACAATTCATCTTCTGAGACAGTGCCTCTCCAGCCCAAACCTCATTTATATGTATGGCATGTCATATATGTTCCTTATGGAAACTCCAACGTATTTCTCAACAGAAACTGAATTTATTCAGATTTATGCAGAGAAATACAACCTGCTCCTTTTTCTTCATGAGCATGAATGGATTACTCTTCTCTGACCCCTCTGGTATGAGGCAGGATCAATGGCAGCTTTTAGCTTTGAGTCAGGCCCACAGGGCACAGATATAACACCTGTCCCATTGCCCAAGGTTAGAATGGTTCTTGGTAGCGTGTTGGGGTTGTGTGTGGTGGGGTTTTGTTAGCAGGGGAGGATGCTGGCGTGATGTGGCTTCCAGAAGTTCCCCAGCTCCATGTGGGACCCACATGTGGCTAAGGTTGAGCCAATCAGCACCTCTGTGATAACATAAATACCGTAATACAAACCTGTTGGAAGTGTTCCTTTGGTCTGGGGAGCTCTTTCTTTCTTTAGAGAGAAGTGGGATGATTTGAGAGTGGCAAGCACAGACACCAAGGTTGGTGAGAAACGAGGGGCAGGAGCAACTCTTCCCCTTCAGCCTGTGGTGAGACAGCAGGCTGAGTGTCTTTACTCACCAACAAGGGGTGATGGTTTCAAACTGAGAGAGATTTAGACTGGATGAAAGGCAGAATATTTTTATAATGAAGGTGATGAAACATTAGTATAGGTTGCCCAGAGAAGTAGTAGATGCCCCATCCTCAGAAACATTGAAGATCAAGCTGGATAGGGCTCTTGGCAGCCTGATCTAGTTGGAAATATCAGCTAGGAAAATCAAGGAATAGCCTTAACCAGTGTGGAAAGCGATGTAACTAAGCAGGTTAATCAATTTCACCCATTCACATAAAGAAAGAAGGGGAGATCAAGATGTAATCTCAGCATTGAAGGAAGAGCCATGCCTTGAGTTTCTCAGAGTGAAGCCTGAAGATGTGTGTCTGGAGCCAAGCTGATTTCCCTACCAGCCATTTTCCCAGGAACATTTGCTGGTTTTTCACCTGTTATTTGTGCACGCAGCCTTACATTATGTCCTGTAAATAATGCATATTTTTCTATTTATTTTCACTTATCTGGCTGAAATGGGTTTTCTTGAAGAAGCAGCAGCCATTTATGAAACGATGCCATAAAATTTAACCCATCTTCTTTATACCATTCTGCATCAAAAGGAAGTTGGGAAGAAGGCAGCTTTATTTCAGATAAATCAAGAAACGTATATTCAAACTGGATAGGGGGGTGGGGAAGGGGGAAAGCCTTTACATTTAAAAGGACCTTAAGCTGTAGCTGGCTGAGCAGTCAAGGGAAGCACTCAAAGCCTGGCAATCTATTTGCAATATGGAAGGGAAAGAAAGACTGGCTAAATCCAAAGGATTCAGACTCAGGCTCTGCTTTCCCATTCACTTCACCAGGGCAGTGGTGGAATCCCCATCGCTGGAGATGTTTAAGGGCAGACTGGCTGTGGCACTTAGTGCCCTGATTTGGCTGATGTGGTGATGTCAGGGCTGGATGAGCTCAGATGTCCTTTCCAGCCTCAATAACTCTGTGATTCTGTTTCACTGAAATTCACAGAGGGGTTTTGCCTCAGGGTGGCTTCTTTAAATATATATGGACTCCGGTCATAATGGTGCTAATAAACAACACTGAGTACTAGCTTTCACACCTATTTCCTTCTTTTTCCTACTCACCAGCTCTTCCAGCTCTACTTAAAAATGAAAATAAATTGAAGTTTTCAAGTGTCAGCCTAAACATTAACCTCAAACTTCTTAGGCTGGGTGCAAAGGGCTGACGGTGTAGTAGACTAAAACATGGAAGCCCTACATTACAGGATCTCTTTGAGGTCTTTCTCTAGGCTCGTTACATTCACTGAACCTAAATACATCTCTAGTGGCCGTGTGCCTAAATAAAGGAAAAGCTTTATTAACTATCAAGAAAAAAATCAACTAGTTCATTTTATAGAGATTTCTCAAGTGTGATTTGAGGCAGAACATTGTGTTCCTGCCCGTAAGCATGTCAGTCTGTCTCAGAAGAGGAATAGAGCTACAATAAATTAAGTAATAGTTATAAATGCTTTTCAGAGCAGCTTTGCTCTAAGTGTAAATTTCACTGCAAGCACTTTAGCAAGTGTTCAAGTTTTGCAATGGTCTCAGTAATCAACAGTGGAATTCACAGGCTAAAAGTGAACCACACAGGCACGTGCTTTGCTGAATCATAGACTCGGGATCAGATGGGACCTTGAAAGATCATCTAGTCCAATCCTTCTACCACAGCAGGATCACCAAGACCAAGTCACACAGGAACAGATACAGATGGGTCTGGAACGTCTCCAGAGAAGGAGACTCCACAAACCCCCTGGGCAGCCTGTACCAATGCTCCATTACCCTCACTGTGAAGAAGTGAATGAAAGGCTTGGTGAAATTAGTGGTTTCAAATTGTTTTAACGTACCTGAAAATTATTTAATACTGTGCTAAGAATCTCACTTATAATTACACTGCACAGTCAAACCAGTAAAACAGTCCCAGACCAAAGGCCTGGCAGCCTAATTAAATGAAAGCAGCAAATCAAGAGAGAGGCAACAGGTATAGAGAGGGGAAATTGAACTGGAATAGAACACAAGATGTCTAATGTTGAGGTTATCACCAAAACCATGTTGCCTCCCCAGGAAAACTGTACTGGTTATTGCAGCAGGTTATGGGGAGACTACATACAGAAAATGCTAATTTCATTTCCTCAGACTCTCCTAACAAATTCCTTGAAATTAGTTGGGTTCTGATGATCCTATGAGAAGAAAGCCTTTGAAATCATTTTATTTCATCTCTGCTTAAAAATAAGCACAAAATCAGTACCTCTACTACCAAGCCTTAGGCAAGAGGTTTTCAAGTTTTTAAAAATAATTTTCAAATAAAGGAGGGAGCTGAGCCTAGAAAATCATGAAAATTTGTGATTTACATAGCTATACTTACATAAATTAGGGTATTTATAGAAACTGTGGGGTAACTTTCAATATATACTCTGCATCTTCACATGCAGAGATTCAGTGTGGCCACTAGAAATGTCTGGAAAAGAAAATGAAAACTTGCAAACTTCCTTTTTTTGCCAGTTTCCAGAAACATTTTGCAATGCCTGACAAGTTCTTGGCAAGAAAGAATTCAGCTGCTCACCCTGCAAATCAAACAGAATACTCTTTGCAGTCTTTTCGGTACTCCAGCCATGGTTTTTACAGAGGAAAATGAGTTTGCTAGAGAGAAGCCCAATAGTCACTAGACAAAATAAATGCTTTATCCAGTGAGTAATTCATAGTTATTGACAATGTCAGTTGTTCACCTCATGCCAGAAAAAGTGAATCATATTGAGTCATTCCAAGATCAACAGCATCCATTACTAGCTGGCAGTAAAAGATAGCTCTTCATTACTCACGGGGTTTAATAAGCACTGCAATGCTAGTTCCCAACTCTTGGCCCACTTCCAGTTCAGGTAATTGCCTCCTGTCTTCCTAAATTCCCTCTGCAATTCCCCCAGGTCAGATATTCTTCAGCTTGCTCGAAGCTGCCCATGCATTGGTAAACACCAGAAGCAACTACTTTCAAAGAAGGAAGCACAGAGCGAGCCAAAATCTCCAGTTATCTCGGATGGAAATTCACAAATGACCTGTGCGTGAGGAACCACAAGTGAAAATTTCAGAGGAGCGCATGGGCAGGCATGAACCTGTTGGCAAATTTTCCTTGGTCACTAATTCTGAATTCCTTGAATGCACCCCGTGCCAGGCGTTCTGCCAGTCTGCAGGTCTCAGTCAGCTAAACCATAGTAAAAATGAAATGCATTACGGTTCGGTGTACTTCACTGACACGTAAATGGCACGCCTCATGAGCCCCAAAGCACGTACTTGTTTCCAGCCTTCTAGAAAAAAATGAGCCTACTGTGCACTCTTCCCTGCAATAAACACAGAGAAAAAAAAATCAGGTTGTGCTAAATCTTTCTGTTGTAAAGCATCACAGCCCGCTCTCAGTGTATCACCTCTGTCCATCACCTCTTCCTCTGAAGTACTGCATGCACAGCACTCGAAGTCAGTGCCAGAAATCCACTGGAACTCCCTTTGAAATTCAAAAGAAAAAGAAAAGAGGAATAATGGTGTAACTGGAATGAACTTTCCATTAATTTTGAGAGGCTGGTGTAATCTGTCTGTAGAAATTGCTTCTCGATTAACTGTGAGAATTGCAGATGCACCCTTACAAGTCTACATCTCCAGCACACATAATCCTGAAGAAACCCTAATGCAGGTAGATAAGACTCCAACAGTAAAAGAATCTTCACCATACCACACTGTTTTATTCCTCAAAACCTTCAGCTACACAACATGAGCCACTTTGCCTCAGAAAACTTCCTCCCACTTAAAACTGTGAAAGCAGGATTTATACCTAGCGGAGAACATCTTGTCACCTTGACACCGCAATCACGAATGATTTTTGCTTTCACTGTGTTTAGTATCATTGTGTGGATTTTCATTAATTTCAGAATTTTTATAATAAAATATTAATAATATCAGGCTCATCTCTCTAGAACCTCAAACACATGAGGCCAAAAAGGTCAATCAAAGAATCACTGAGGCTGGAAAAGATCTCTAAGATCATCCAGCCCAGCCTAGGACCTAACATCACAACAACCAGACCAGCGCACTAAGGGCCACAGCCAGGCTGTCCTTCAATATCTCCAGGGATAGGGACTCCAGCACTGCCCTAGGCAGTCCATTCCAGGCTCTCATCACCCTGTCTGTGAGGAAGGGCTTCCTAACATCCAACCTAACCCTCTCCTCGTGCAGTTTCAGGCCCTGGCACTAGTTGCCTTGCACCTGACACCTACCTGACTACAGCTTCCCTTCAGGCAGTTGTAGAGAGGGACAAGGTCCCCCCTGAGTCTCCTCTTCTCCAGGCTAAACACCCCCAGTTCCCTCAGCCTCTCCTCATCAGCCTTTCCCTCTAGTCCCTTGCCCAGCCTCATTACTCCCCTAAATAGTTGCTTTTCTTTTTAACAATAGATAAAAAAGTAAGGCAGAAGTAGTAAATAAGGGAGGAAGGTTATGCTTACCTTCTCAGAAAAGCTACCACCTGGAGATGTCCTTTAAGTGATCTACCGGTATATAAAACCCGTATTTCTTTACCCCTGTAAATCTGAAATGGACAGTTGCACGTCTACTTTGAAAACCCTGTGGACACTCAGAGGAGACTGCGTGTCTTTCCTTGGGAATCATTTTTCCATTTTATTCCTGCTGCAATTCGTGAGAGGAGAGAAGGCTGTGACAGCAATGCAGCTAAGGCTGTCAATATTTTCTAAGTCTGGCTGGTTTATCATTCAATACCTGTGGTATATTTTTCTTATTTATATGCCCTTGTAATATATTGTGGTGGTTCGGCCCTGGCTGATAGCCAGGTGCTCACAAAAGCTGCTCTATCACTCCTCAATTCTCAGATGGACAGGGGAGAAGAAAGCAGGAGTTGGTCAGAAACCCTCTCTGAAAGTTGAGGAGGTTTGGTGTTTAATTATTCTAGATTTATTAAAACCAGTGACTTCAATCATTCATTATTTGTTTTCTTCTAAACAAACAGCAGTCCCGAGTGACTCTTCCCTTAACCTTCTGTTATCAGAGAAAGCCTTGCAGTATCTGCCAGAGCTGTGGTGGTTTAATTTTGAATATAGCTTACAGCAGCACTTACAGCTGGAATGTAGGGAATAGCACAAGGGGATCTGCAGGTGAGTCAAACACCTGAAAAAACCCCATCAACAAGGTAACTAAGAAAAAACCTTCATCTATTCTCTCCTCCCTTACTGACCTGGTATCTTCTTCTTGCTGTTCCTAAGAAGGGGATGCTTGTCATTTGGGTGTTACATCTGCATCACCCATCTCTTGATGCAGACCCAGAAGAAAGCTGCAGCTCAGAGATGCATAGGGGTGGATCAGAAGAGGGGTGGTTAGCAGATTGAGAGAGGATCTTCTCCCCCTCTACTCTGCACTGGTGAGACAGCATCTGGAGTATTGTGTCCAGTTCTGGGCCCCTCAGTTCAAGGACACAGAGCTGCTGGAGGGTGTCCAGCATAGAGCAACAAAGATGATGAAGGAAGTAGAGCAGCTCCCTGATGAGGAAAGGCTGAGGGAGCTGGGTCTCTTGAGCTTGGAGAAGAGGAGGCTGAGGGGTGACCTCATTTATGTCTATAAATATGTGAGGGATGGGTGTCAGGAGGATGGAGCCAGGCTCTTCTCAAGGTCATCTGGGGATAGGACAAGGGGCAATGGGTGCAAGCTGGAACATAGGAGGTTCCAAGTAAATATTAGCAGGAACTTTGTCTCAGTGAGGGTACCGGAGCATTGGAACAAGCTGACCGGAGGGGTTGTGGATGTGTTCCTGTGTGATTCAGACTAGGTGACCCTGCTGTGGCAGAGAGATTGGACTAGATGATCTTTCGAGGTCCCTTCCAATCCCTGATGATTCTATGATTATTACATGATCCTGTACTTTGAACAAACAGATTTGCAGAGTCTTATTTGCCTTTTTTGTGTCTTCCTCCATGCAGCAGTCCTTGGATCCCATCTTCCTGATCATTTATAACTAGAAAATAGCTGTGTTTTTCTGGATGCTTTGTTAGTTACCTTCAATGTGAGAGTGGGACGAAAAAGCTTCACTTCATTTTAATTATTGGTTGACAGATGTATTCTAAAACCTTGTGGATTGAAAGAAATGAAGTGACTCCATTATGCCCAAATAGATACCAAAAATATATGAAAAAATACTGTGTCCCATAATCATGGCTGAAATTAAACTGCTCTGTTTCTTTTTTCACGCACAGTACCTGGTTATTCCTTCCATTGAATCTGTCATCCAGCACCATGTGGAGCACTATTGAGTTAGTCGCTCTGTCTATACATTGAGAGGGGTTTCTGGACGTGAAGAGTTTATATTCTAAAGTAACATGACATGAAGAAAGATTTTTTTGAAAGTCTTGTTTGCAAGAAAGAGGGATGCTCAGAGCATCACCTGATTATCTCAGACATCACTGTTAGAGCGTTGTCAGAACTGGGAACTGTGCCCAGAGACCTCAAATTGGAGTGCCACTGCCTCATGCAAAGCCCATCTACTTCTGTAATGGAAAGGCTTTAGGTTGGTTTTGTTGTTAAAAAAGTATTTATAGTATGAATTCATAAGGGCACAGTTTCAAAGGAGTTTAGTGCTTAGCTCCTGATACTATTCTGAAAATTACTTGGTGAGCATCTTGTTTCTAAGAGGATCTCTAGAACTTCCTGGGCAGCTCCATGCCTTGTCTTGGACTGGCAATCTTTGTTCGTGAAGAAAATAAGTGGGATTTTTGTAACAAGAGATCACCAGTACAAAAGGACCATGGGACTCTCCAACACACACAAATCAAGAGCTACTGTTGCAACCACACTCTTGCAGTGAGATTCGTGGAATGTTCAAGAACTCTGCCTAGGAAGCAATGCACCAAAGCTTTGTTTTTTTGAAGGCAGCTCACAACCAGCAAGAATGGAATCTGAGCCTCCCAGAGCCTACCTGCATCAAGGAATGGATCATGTTGCTGTGCTAAATGAGCAAGCACTGCATTTGCATTCTGCCTCTACATCACCATCAAGAGGAACCATCTCCTAGGAACCAGTCTGAGTGCATGAAACTCTTTTCCTTGATGCACAGACACCTGACCCTATGCATACTCCTTCAGTTCATACATGCTAGCACAACACTTGGCACTGCTGTCCCTACCAAGATGAAACATCTAGGAACCCCTGCTTAACAACATGTCAGCAAGACTGATGTTTCTGGAATAACTAAGGGCATTTCAATTGTTAAATTTTAAATCGTGTTAAATTACTTTCACTAATGATGCCATTAGTAAAGCAACATTAAGCCTCAGCCTTTCCTTCAACACTTTGTTTAATCTTAGCTGTCAAAACAATAAATAAGAATAGATGCCAAAAAATTTTAGAGTATATATTGCCCAAAATCAGAATCTGGAAAATTCAGATATTTAATACCTACGTATCATGGAAAACAGGCACAAATAAAGCTCCTCTGATACATTCAGTACTCATCACACATAAGTAGACTGAGCTTGATGATCATAGAATCATTAGGGTTCAGATGGGACCTTGAAAGATCATCCAGTCCAATCCCCCTGCCACAGCAGGATCACCTAGACCAAGTCGCACAGGAACACATCCAGGCAGGTATTGAACATCTCCAGAGAAGGAGACTCCACAACCCCTCTGGGCAGCCTGTTCCAATGCTCCGTTACCCTCACTGGGAAGAAGTTCCTTCTGATATTGATATGGAACCTCCCCCTCACAGAATCACAGAAGGTTAGGGGTTGGAAGGGACCTCTAGCAATCATCTAGTCCAACCCCCCTGCCAGAACAGGATCACCTAGGGCAGGTCACACAGGGCTGCATCCAGATGGATTTTGAAAGTCTTTTTGAAACCTCCCCTGCCTCAACTTAAGACCATTGCCCCTGCTTTTGGCAGCTGGAGAAGAGGCCAACACCCACCTCTCTACTACCTCCTTCCAGGGCAATTAGGTCCCCCCTCAGCCTCCTCTTCTCCAAACTAAACCTGCCCAGCTCTCACAGACTCTCCTCCTATAACTGCTTCTCTAAACCCATCACAAGCTTGATAGCTCTGCTCCAGACCCATTCCAGCATCTCAATGTCTCTCCTATGATGAGGGGCATCAGTGTATGCTCTTCTTTAAGTGAACTGGTTTGATTCTCACTATGATTTTATTGCACTGTGATAAACAGGGATTAACACTGCGCTCAGAATTGATCTACCTCAAATTGTGTCAGAGTCGCTCTCCACAGTGGAAGAAAACACGATAGTCTCGAAGCAGATTCCATCTTGCACTCGTAACCACCCCAAATATAATTGCTCTTAGCAGTTTTCCTTTCATCATTGAACACCAGGCTAGTCTTTGGATATAAATGTTATAGATGCTTTGAAAATGCTTCTAAGAAAGAAAAATAACCATGTACATGCATAGGTGTCACTGCTATTCAATCATTAGCTTGAAAACTCATATTTAATCTTGGAAAAACATGTTAATTCCCCGTGATAATTCAAATCTGCAGAGACAGGATTCTCAAAATGAAAGCCCTCTGTACATAATATGAGAGCTGAGCCTGAGCTGGATTTCAAGCAGAGCCAGCTGACTTTATTCTTTAGAGAACGGCTATATTGTTGGGCTTAACCTCCTCTGAGAATCTGAGGGTTTGGTTTATAAAGAGTTAAAACTTACAGAGTTGATACTGGGAAGCGAATCTGCATGGTCTGGGACACTCGATGACACTTGGCAGACACACAACACTACTTCTATGTAACATTTACTACTATGTACTATTTCTATTGGTTATGGCAACACACAGTGAGAGCTCTGTGAAGTGGAATTGAATTTGCCTTACAATACAGTGATCATATTGTGCAAATACTGCCTCACTGTGCAGTTTCCTACGGGATGAAGACAAAGTCTCTTAATCTCCCAAGGGGTAATAAAGATTATCAGGCTCAGAAGCACAAATGCTTTCCAAAAGTCTAAATGCTTCACGTCTATTCCTATTTGCTGCAGCGTACATTCATAGTCTTGTCTAGCAGCCAATTAACTTGGTGGTCCTTAGTAAAGAACTCTCTGCACAAATGGATGTAGAGAGTCTAGTGTCTTTAATAGAATTCAGTGTGAAATTTATAGATAATGTTAAATAACTGGTTTTATGGTTTTCATGTTGTTTTCCATCTAGCTATATTGCTACAGTGGCTGTTCATTATGGAGTGCTCCCATCAGTGAGGACCGATGTCCACACCATGGGCAAGCCTTTATTTCACACTATCACAGTAATGATGAGGTTGGAAAAGACCTTAAAGATCATCTAGTCCAACCTAAATCCAACTAAACCAAGTAAACCTAACATCTAACATCTAGATCATGCCACTCAGCACTTCATCCAGACTAACCTTGAATGCCTCCAGAGACGGTGACTTGAGACTTCGTATTAAAGGACCCTTGATGGAGAGGTGCTCTTCAGCGAGAACATGGGGGAAACCTTTGGTATATATACTTCAATCCAAGCACCCAAGGCTCTACAATAGTCATGTCTCTATAATTGAATGAAGCCAGGCAAGAAACACAACAATTGAATGCACAGTAATTGCAGGATGCGCGAACCTTTCTGATAACCAGCTACCTGTGCGAGATCTGTCTGTTTAATTACATTAGCTTCATATGCTGACTGAAAGCTTAAGAAAACATAACACTTTCAGCAAGAATTGTCAAAAATAATAATATGCATAAGTACTTCAATAAGCTGGGGAAATTTACAGGCGAGATACTGCATATCTAAAATTACCTTCTTGTAGAGATCACAAGACATCCATATGCACAAATACATTCTGGTCACGCTCTGTGAAAGCTTCTGTTTGGAAAAATGGAGTTACTTGAAAATTTGTCACAAAGACCTGTTATGGTTTTTAGGGGGAAGGGGATTACGCCGATCGCGTTTGATAGGTTGTTGATTGCTTGGGCGGCTTTCAGAAGCCACAGTGACTTGCTTCCTCTGAGACACTCCAGTGAGAAATGTAGAGTTAAAGGGAAGAGAAAATGGCTGTGCTGCCCTTTGCAAGATGGGATGGTTGGACAAATGAAGGCAATTTATCACATACACCCTAAACACACATCTAAGACCTAAGCCATACTTCATTTCTCATCAGCTGCTGTTGCCTTCCATTCCTCACACTGCTGGATGCTTATTGGGAAGCTCCGCACCAGCAACAACTTTTTTAAGAGTTCCCCGTGTCATATCTCATTCTGTCTCTTCTACTTGTAGATAACTTTTGTTTCCTCTCTCTGCAGTTTCTTCGGTCATTAGCCTCGCTGACTCCTGCCTACACTATCCATCTCCAGCATCAACTCCTTCTCATGCTCAACAGCACTTCATTAGTTGCCTCAAAAAGCAAATACCCAGCAGTGCTTTTTGCTTCTATTTGGAGCTCATTTTTCTCTGTTGGGATCTGCTTTTCATAGAAACATGCACCCTTTTCTCCCAGATCTATGTCTCTTCAGCTTTCACCTTTGTTTCCTTTGAATTGTGTCACTAATAACTTCTAAAGCCATTGCTTTAATCTCAACATCTTGAAATAGTTTTAAATCCTCCTACAATCCCACAGGTGCCTGATAGAACCCAGAAGAAGAATGAGCTCCGAGTTCACTTCTTATCCTTCTCTTCTAGGAGTCATCAGAAGTCTTTAGCACAGGTCAAGGGACTAGGACTAGTCCCACATATGCCCTATCCTGAATTTACAGCAGATGCGAACCAACAGCACATCTTCCTTTCCTGAGGAACAGATGGGGACCACTAGTTGATGAGGGCATCAGCCCGGATCACACCTATGCGGGTACCTGCTGGTTGGTTTCCATGCAGCCTGAGTACATATCAAAGCTTCCAGGTTGCTTTCAGATTAACATAACCACCATGACGTGAATCGGTCCTTCACGCACAACTCCTGGTGTGAACATACAACACAAACTACGAGACAATACAAAGAACCAGCATAAAATATTACAGCTGGCTGCCACATCTTTCAAACTGTTGTTTGCTTCCTTGCTGTGTCTGATTCAACTGACTGCAGGCCCACACTGGAGTAGAGACTACATACACCAGCTAAGGGATTGCAAGGCTTCAGATAATCAAGGAGCAAATTATTAACATACATATATAGTTTATAACATATTGCTTATAGTTTTAATTGCTTAAATATGACAAGCAGAGACCAGCAGTGCCGGTCAGCAAAGTCATGCTTTGATGTAACCTCCCTCACAGCACAGCAGATATTTTAAACAGGGGGGAGATGCAAGTATCTCACTGCCAGTGATCATGGACTCTAAACTAATAATTATGTTCTTTGCCTTTCAAACTGTCGTCTTATGACCTCATTTTATCCTAAATACTCAAATAATTTTGGAGCCAACATCAATCTAAAAATACATGTCACTGGAATTAGTGCATAACCAGATAACAGGAGTCCAATGCATCTCAAATTTAAGAGAGAGCTCTCTAGAGTGATAAAAACCCAGCAACTACCCACAGCTAATTTATTTTAGATGTATGTACACGGTTCACATTTTACAACATCCCAGCAGAACAAGGCAATCTTAACCTTGACTGGATTATTCTAATTTCCAAATGGGTTGCCCATCTTGCTTTGTGCCTTAGGGAAGTTTGTAGCAAATTCATTGTTAGAGCAAACAAACCTCTGGAGTGAGATTTGCTTTGGTAAAAATTATTAAAACCAAGGAGGGCATTACAGCTTCACTAATGTATTTTTAAACTATACAGCTGACAGCTGTACCCTGAACTAAGAACTGATTGAAAAACTTCAGCAGATGCCTAAACTGCTTCTTTCATAGAGAGGCTGTGGCCTGGAAGAGAGGGACCTGGGAATACTGGTTGACAACTGGCTGAACAGGAGCCAGCAGCGTGCTCAGGTGGCTCAAGAGGCCAATGGTATCCTGGTTTGGATCAGCAAGGACTAGGGACATCATTTTCCCCCTGTACTCAGCACTGGCGAGGCCTCCCCCTGCGTACTGGGGGCAGTTTTGGGACCCTTGCTTCAAGTAAGAGGTTGAGGGGCTGGAGTGGGTCCAGAGGAGCAAGGAGGCTGGGGAAGGGACTGGAACTGGAGGAAAAGACTG
>VZRI01003326.1:122982-137238 GCA_013397515.1 Upupa epops
CAATTGTGGTGATGTTAGGTCATAGTCTGGGCTGGATGATCTTAGAAGCCTTTTCCAACCTCAATAATTCTGTGGTATCCCCTCTCTACCTGGAAGTACTCTGTTGTGGGTATTCTCAACAGTCATTCCGAGCCTGTATAAGGATATGTTATTCTATAAAATATACGATCTTTTATATTCTTTATAGTTCACTTTATGTAAAATCAAATTCTGTCTTCATCTAGTGCTTTGTGTTCTCAAAGCATTAAAAACTCCCAAACATTACGTGATATATTTCTCCACATTCTCATGTACTCACTATTAAACCTGAGAGCCTGCTTCACTCTCTCAGTCCTCTGTTATCATCAGGACTTTGCTGACATCACAGGATGCCTTTCACATGAGAAGTTATCAGCATCTATATTTCAGTGCACACATATGAATTCCTATCACTTTTATAGCTACTGTCGAAAGCAGCAACAGTCATGCAGTGAAGTTTCTAAGCACCTCTGTAAACAGAAACACATAAACTCTTTTTGACAGTTATACAGGGCTTGCAGAGTTAGGAACATCAGAGAAGCAAATGCATCTGCCTCTCTGTTAAAGG
The DNA here is from genome assembly GCA_013397515.1 of Upupa epops. Taxonomy (NCBI): domain Eukaryota; kingdom Metazoa; phylum Chordata; class Aves; order Bucerotiformes; family Upupidae; genus Upupa; species Upupa epops. The sequence goes on from VZRI01003326.1 coordinate 123,569, forward strand.
CTTTCTGCTTTTGCAAAAGGGTGGCTATTTGGAGGACTGGGATTTGCTTTTAATTAAACAAACCAATTTCATGGTTGCTTATTCATATGAGCAGATGCATGTAACTGCCAACACTACTCTCAAAGAAATACTATGCATGTTTCCAATCCATCGGACAATATACCGGTGCCCATCACCTAAATACTTGCAGTTCCACTTCTCAGAAGCATACTGGGCTGTTCCTTGGACAACTGGTTATGAAAGGACAGGTTTGAAAGCACAGGATTTGCAATCTGTCCTCATCAGGAGGAGACAAAATGCTGAAACTTCTGCAGCGTGGCTTTGGAATGGCAATTAAGTCTCCCTAGTTACCAAGTTGCACCCCAGGTTCACAGAAAAGTCACCTAACCCTACTGTGTGCATTCAGTAAGTAGTAACACAACTAGGAAAGGAGGCAGAGGTTGCAGATACCACTGTGAACACAGTGAGAACTTCAGCAGGAGTCTCTTACCCCCTATGAGGCGACTCACATGTTTATAGTTCAAGTCACAGAATCGTTGGAGTTGGAAGGGAACTCAAGAGATCAAGTCCAAACTCCCTGCCAAAGTAGCGATGCTGTGAGCACATTGCACAGGGCTGCATCCACCTGGGATCAGAATATCTCGAGATGGAGACTCCACATACTTTCTGGGGAACAGGCTGCCCAGGGGAGTTGTGGCGTCTCCTTCTCTGGAGACGTTCCAGACCCTCCTGGATGTGTTCCTGTGTGACTTGGTGATCCTGCTGTGGCAGGGGGGATTGGAATAGATAATCTTCCAAGGTCCCTTCCGATCCCTAAGGATTCTATCATTCTATTCCACTGCTAAGTCACATGCAGTAAAGAAGTTTTTCCTGATATCTAAATGAAACTTGCAGTGTTCCAGCTTGTACTTATTATTCCTTGTCCTGTCACTGGGCACAACTGAAAAAAGTCTGACTCCGTTGTCCCTACAGCCACCCTGCAGGTATTTATAGGTGTGGGTCAGGTCTCCTCTCATTCTTCTCAAACCTAAACAATCCCAGCTCTCAATCTTTCCTCATTACATAGATGCTTCAGTCCCAAATCAACTGGNCGTTCCAGACCCTCCTGGATGTGTTCCTGTGTGACTTGGTGATCCTGCTGTGGCAGGGGGGATTGGAATAGATAATCTTCCAAGGTCCCTTCCGATCCCTAAGGATTCTATCATTCTATTCCACTGCTAAGTCACATGCAGTAAAGAAGTTTTTCCTGATATCTAAATGAAACTTGCAGTGTTCCAGCTTGTACTTATTATTCCTTGTCCTGTCACTGGGCACAACTGAAAAAAGTCTGACTCCGTTGTCCCTACAGCCACCCTGCAGGTATTTATAGGTGTGGGTGAGGTCTCCTCTCATTCTTCTCTTCTCAAACCTAAACAATCCCAGCTCTCAATCTTTCCTCATTACATAGATGCTTCAGTCCCAAATCACCATTGTTGCACTCTACTGGGCTCTCTCCACTAGTTCCCTATGTCTTGAACTGCAGAGCCCAGAGCTGGACAGAGTATTCCAGATGCGTCCTCACCAGGGCAGCGTAAAGGAGCCATCTATAATTATCATTTTATAGCTATCATCTATAAAAGGCCACCTACATTATGATTTCTTTCTGTTAAGTTTTAAACTATAAAGCTAAATTGCAGCAAACAATTATGTAGAACCTCTTATTTCCACTAAAGCCAGACTTCAGCTGTAGCTAAATTAGATTAGGAGCAAACTTTCTTAACCAAGTCTGTCCACAGCAATTGAAATCACTGCAACCAATGTAGTGAACTAACAATACAGCGTGAATTTGCATGCAGACAAATCCTATCTTAACTTTCACATGAATGAAGATTGCTAATGCTTGATAACTTCTAGGTGGAGATTTATATTCATGTAAGCATATAATCAGGGAAGGATCTGCATATAAATATGCATCTGTGAGAATGGAATCTGCTAAATAAAGTGTGCTGCAATCTATAGCTGTAGGGAGGTACATAGTGCTGATATCTGATGAGCCTAATGACTTCAGCGCTGTGTTTTATTAACATCTTTTGAATCCTTTCTGAGCTTCTTAAGAAAGAGAAAACAAGCATCTGATTTCCTATCTTTCATGAGAGATTTCTGTTTTCTTTGTTGAACATAATTTAGTGATGACAACTAGATGGAGGCAGTCTGAAGGGCAGAAAAAGAAGGGGAAACAGAGCATCAGCTGTCTGTGCTTGATACGACACAGCTCTTCAGGTTTAAGAGGTTATTTCCGTGGTGTCTAACAGCTTACGAAAAGACACTGAGGTGGTAGTAAGTAGTCAACATTGGAAAGATGATCCACCTCAGAAAAAGCACAACCTGGATTTCCCTACAATGATGAGGAAAACCTAATAAAAGCTCTGTAATGTAGACACGGAGGTAACTTAGCACCTAAGTTAGTGGGGTTTACAAAACACACAAATTTTGATAGCAAATCCCACCTCTGACAGCCTCTTTTGGGGCCGCATCTGATGGGAGACCAAGACCTTCACATTTCTTGAGCAACAAAGATGATGAAGGAAGTAGAACACCTTCCTTATGATCAAAGACTGAGGGAGCTGGGTCTCTTTAGCTCAGAAAAGAGGAGCCTGAGGGGTAACCTCATTCATGTCTATAAATATGTGAGGGGTGGATGTCAGGAGGAAGTTTTTGAGAAACAACCACTTGCTGAAAATTTCTAGCAAAGGAGAACAAAGTGGAGGATGAGTTGCTCCCTTGTTTTGCTAACCTGACTGCAGCATGGCGAGCACTGTGGCTTTCCCCACTTCAATTCTGTATTCATGTGCTCTTAAATCCAAGTGTTACATCAGCCAGTAAGATCATACTCCAAGTTCTTTTCAGATGGTCTATGCCCTCACATTTTTCCACAGTACAGAGACACCCATACCTTAATTGCGTTCAGCATTCCTTGCTCCTAGTCTCGTTTTACGCTTGGCCATACTGAACACTCTCAACTTGTTCCTGGCTGAGGAACTCAGAATGACTCCCTTGGTTCCCTTTGCCACTGACCCACTTCTCTCAAACTGGAGCTGTCTGCAGACTTAAATTTGTGACGGTTTTGCATTTTTGCTTGCAGAATAAAACAAAAAATTAAATACCTCTGGGCTAAAAAGCAGTCCCTCTAGGCACTGCACCAGGAACACAGATGTTTTGAAATGATTCACTGATTAACAATTATGTTTTCAGATGAATTAGGCCTTTTAATTCCATTTCGCATGAGCCATGGAAATACTCATTTTTGATCAAAATGCCATAGGCTACTGCATTCAAACCCCTACAGACATCTGTGACTGACTACACCTCTAATTGTGGAACACTTGTCTCTGAATGAACCTCTACAATGGAACAATACTCAGAGGAGATGGGCAAGGGGTGGTGTGCCTGGAAGCTCAGAGAAAAATACAAAGCAGCTGAGTTTATCTCAACACAAAGGGGACCAGAGGGAGCCCTTTGATTAAGATAAACAGCTTTCAACTGTTGAGTGATCAGCTGGTGGTGTAAATATCTCCCAGAGTTAGCCAGATCAGGATGTGGAGCTAAAGATGTGGCTGGACCAGAATATAAAAAAGTAACTAACAGAAGCTTTTCAAATGGTGCAGTAGGCTTGAGCTGCCCTCAACTTCTGTATGCTTGCTCAGCACCTTGATGCTAAGACTAGTAATGGGAATCTGTCACTTCCTGAACGTAAGAGAGCGACTCAGGTTCCCTGATTCACTTGGGGTTAAATTAAGGATGCTTACACCACAGGTCTGCATAAAGATCAGAGTTTTACTATAGCCATTAAATTCTGAATGCCAACAGCATAGAAAAACTCCAAAGACACTTACCCTCCTGAGCCACTATCAGCACAGCCCCTAACCCTGAACACAAAACCACCTTACCTTTACCCTGTAGGACCTATCTAACTCTGAGTAAGCCTCCGGGTTGCAGACTGTGGATCCTTCTGCTTGCAGTAGGTAGGTATCCCCCTCTACCCCACAAGATATCCCATACTGTTGGGGTGAAGAAAAACACTGTCAGGTGGTGAGAATAAAAGGAGAGAGAGTGGAATAGTGTGGGTGGCTTTACCATCAGCCCCCCTGCAGCCAGGACGAGAGACTGACTGAATCACACTGGCATTGTGAGTGAACTCCTCATTGCAATTGTTATATTTTTCTCAGTGTAATTTACATTTATATTGTGTTTTCAACGTAGTTGGTGACACTCCTAATTTAAAAATCACATGTAACATCAAATATCTTCAAATAAGTGAGTTTGACGCTAAACATTGCACTCTGAAAGAACCTGTCTGAGAATATCGGATTCTGACAACATCTATTACAGGTTTTTCATCAGCGCCTTTATCAAATGCATATGTAACCTCAAAAAAGCGATGTCTCAATTGTTACAGTCTCTTTGTCACAAACCTATGTAGATCAGCATTCATTATTTTCCACTCCTTAAACTTTTATCAATCAACTCTCACATCAGCCATTCTCTTGGTATGGATACCAGACTTATCTGGGAGTAAGTTTGCTCACCCTAGAGTAAGGCTACTTATCCTGTGGCAGAACTGCACCGTTACTTCTGCAATTTCCCAGAAGTTCTAAGATTATGTAAAAACAAAAGTAAATGAAAATGCACAATGCAAGAGACACATTTTAATATAAAAATTCCTGGAGCACAACTGACTCTTTTTAGAGTTAAGCGACTTCAAGCAATCGTTTTCTTACTCCACACAGACATTTTGGTGTTGGTAAAACGTGTTTTGTAAAGCATCTCCAGTGCTAATAGAGGACAGTTTGCTAGCTATGAGATCTAAGATCAATTCTGCTGGTAACAGCTATCTACTGACTTGCTGCTAGCACTCTGCACTATCTATTGCACCACACTTCACTTGTTTAGATTCAATTCTAGAATTTCAAGCTGATATTCTTGTGACTTACACATGGCAAAAAGCAAGTTTGACTGGGTTCTCGTTTTTATACCATGAGTTTCATCATAGCAGCTCTGTCCTTTCTAGGCTGCTACTGCACCAATAAGGTCAAATCTAAGCTCACGAACAAGCATTCCCTGTCCCACGTGCTCACCATCTGCATCTCTCCATCAGAATTTTGTCAGTTGAGTCTTTCTCCCTTCTGGTGCCAAGGCTGTTGTTCTACCTCTCATGCTAACACTCCCATATGTTACCTTTTCACTCTAGTTCCACCCTAAAAATCACTTAACCATCTACTGAAATAAAAGTATTCAGCCCTCTTTCCTCTAAGTTCTGGAAGTAAAACAGACAATATTCCAAACTCTCTGCAAGCCTAAACCTTTCATCTAAACCACTTGTCTGATCAATTTATGTCCAGTATCTTCTGCTTGCTTTCTCGGATCATTTCCTTTTCAAAATCTACCATAATTCCATCCCATTTTGCTCTATGTTGTCAGCTGATGCCATCTGAATTAATGAAATCAGTAGAGCTGTAACAATTTGCACCACAGATTCCTGTAGCCAGCACTCATTACAGTTCTGACAGATTCACTGGATACCACCCTAAAAGAAATGGTTTATATACACTGCATCACCTGGTTTTACTTGAAGAACAATATTCACACGGCAATACAATGCCTCTTTCTCTCTATTTTAATTACCAAATTGAAATGAAACAGATTGTGGCACCTTAACAAACACAGAGGAGTTTTTAATTATTATTAAACAAGGTAAACATTGTTTATCTTGAATGGAAAACAAAAGTAAAATCTAAGTATGTGTGAGTAAAATCATAACATTGAGAAGATATTTCCTGCTTTCTTTTGAGCTATACAGAAGCAGGTCTCATTTCTTTTAATCAAGCCACACAGACATCCAATCACAGATTCACTCTGGTTGGAAAAGACCCTTGGGATCACCAAGTCCAACCATTGACCCTACTCTACACAGTTCACCCTTAAACCATATCCCTCAACACCACATCTAAACAATTTTTAAACACACCCAGGGATGGTGACTCGACTCCCCCTCCCTGGGCAGCCTGTGCCAGTGCCTGACCACTCTTTCCATGATAAAGGTTTTCCTAGTGTGAAGTCTAAACCTACCCTGTTATAGTTTGAGCTCACTGCCTCTTGTTCCATCGCTGACTGCTTGTGAGAAGTGACCAGCACCCACCTTTCCACAACATCCTCTCACAGTTGTAGAGAGTGATAAGGTTTCTTCTCAGCCTCCTCTTCTTCAAACTAGAGTCCCAGCTCTTTCAATCGCTCTTCACAAGATTTATTCTCCAGGCCCTTCACCAATTATATTGCCCTCCTCTGCACTTGCTCCAGCACCTTCATCTCTCTCCTGTACTGAGGTGCCCAGAAGTGGATGCAGTACTCAAGATGTGGCCTCACCAGTGCTGAATGCAGAAGGACAATCACCTCCCTGCTCCTGTTGGTCATGTCATTTCTACTACAAGCCAAGATACAGTTGGCTTTCCTGGGCACGTTGCTAGCTCATATTCACCCACCTGTCAATTAGAACCCCCATGTCCCTTTCTGCCAGACAGCTCTCCAGCCACATCTATTCTCACCTATCACAGAAATCCTGATAACTATTTTTCCCCTTCATTATGCTGCACAAAGTAAAATACTTCAACAATCCCAAACCCAAGAATCATCTCTTATGAAAGAATGTCCAGCTGAAGCAGAAATCCACCTTTCCTTCACGTTGCTTGGTAATGCAGTGCACCACGGACACAGCACAGCTTTTGAAAACCGAGTTTACAGTTGCCTTCTAAAAATGAAGTGGCAGATGCTCAGCATCATTGAAAATTCAGCAGGACTGCCTTAAGATTTGAAACTTGCTAAAATGCAAGGACCTAAATACATATTTAAGAAACCAAAAGTTCTGTATTGTCTGAAGAGGAAAGATGAGGTGAAAACCTGCTGTTTCCATTATAAGGATCAAGACTCAGGGGAATGGGGTAGCAAGGGCAATGGTCTTCACTAGCCTACTTTGTTTATAACCGGTGTGACTCAATGGAATGAACTGAAGCATTTAAGTGCCGTTTAACTCCTTAATAGGCTACTCCAGACACAATTTAGATGTCTTCTGTAGCCTTACCAAACTCTCAATAAGAACCTGCAAGTATTCAGAAGGCTACTTGTAGTTTTAACAGTAATAACTGACAAAACTTACTATTTAAAAACCCAGAATCCAGGAGTGGACCTCTGGTTTTTTTCCATGTTAGGATTTAGATTCCATTGATTTCCATGGCAGTTAATCACTTAAATGCAAAGTTGAGGGCAAGGGCTTGGTTGGTAAAAGTATTTAAAGCTAGCAGTGAGCAACACAACGATTTAAAAAATCCTAGTAGATCCTAACCCTCACAATTGGTCATTTAACTGTCTCATTATAGTTGGCCCAAATTATGGGATGAAAGCAAGTTGTATGATGAGGCACAGTATCCTCCTTCACGTTCTTCAGTTTAAGCTCAGCTGGCTCAGTGCTTTATCCCTAGTTTCACTCATCATGAAGGTAGCTGTCAGAGTGAAAAGAATGCACACAACACAGTAACATTCTGATCAAAAATAACTAGGGAATAAACATCCAACCAACCAAACACCTTATCTCCAAACCACTCCGTTTACTTACAAGATTAGCAACCATAANAGTGCCGTTTAACTCCTTAATAGGCTACTCCAGACACAATTTAGATGTCTTCTGTAGCCTTACCAAACTCACAAGAACCTGCAATCATTCAGAAGGCTGCTTGTAGTTTTAACAGAAATAACTGACAAAAACTACTATTTAAAAACCCAGAATCCAGGAGTGGACCTCTGGTTTTTTTCCATGTTAGGATTTAGATTCCATTGATTTCCATGGCAGTTAATCACTTAAATGCAAAGTTGAGGGCAAGGGCTTGGTTGGTAAAAGTATTTAAAGCTAGCAGTGAGCAACACAACGATTTAAAAAATCCTAGTAGATCCTAACCCTCACAATTGGTCATTTAACTGTCTCATTATAGTTGGCCCAAATTATGGGATGAAAGCAAGTTGTATGATGAGGCACAGTATCCTCCTTCACGTTCTTCAGTTTAAGCTCAGCTGGCTCAGTGCTTTATCCCTAGTTTCACTCATCATGAAGGTAGCTGTCAGAGTGAAAAGAATGCACACAACACAGTAACATTCTGATCAAAAATAACTAGGGAATAAACATCCAACCAACCAAACACCTTATCTCCAAACCACTCCGTTTACTTACAAGATTAGCAACCATAAGTCTTTGAGAACTCTGCTCACTGACGTTACATAAAACCTCAGCCCTCTCAGGACAGCGATCCCATTTCTGAGGTTACAGCAGATTCACCTAACATTCACATATGGTCGTGTCTCTCACATTTTCCTAACATGATTCTAGGTAATCTAAGCTCCACTTCATAAACCAAGTTTTTACGAAGCTTAGACACCGATCGTCCAAAATCCTCTTTTATTACCATGCCCTGTGTTTCCAGAGTCCAGGCCTTCTGAGCTCCCACTCAGCAGGCTACACTATGCACTACTTCCAAAGCTGATCTGAAGTTGCCTGGGTTCCTGCTAGCTGTTTTCACCAAGTTCTACACTTCAGAATAACTGCCTTACAATAACAAAACCCAAGTCTTTCACACTTACAAGAGAGAAAAGAAATCCAGACCTGTGTCACCCTCTTACTAAATTGTTTCATTATACAAGAGCTAGAAAGAAATACTTCAAACCTTGAAATAGCTGCTTAAGAACTTCCAACACAGTCTAATCAAGTCAAGTACACGGGCAATGACAACAGAGGCTCTGCCCCAGCTTCACAGTTAGCTATCCCTTACCATGGCATCGGTGGTCAAAGCCACTTTGGAAAGAAAGATGCTATCTTGGCAGAGGTGGGTATCAGACCCTTATCTGAAAACAAGCTTGGCAGAAACCAGCATGCAAAAGAGCACTGCAAGGAGCCATGAGCAACCACAACACAACTTCCAGTGTAAATTCTCCTGTAACTCTATTCACAGAGGAATTAAATCCACGGTTTAATTACTACAGCAAGAAAACCCCACTGATCAGGACCACAGTTCCCCATGAAATAACTAAAATGCTGGGTTTTGAAGGAGGTGCCTACAACACCCTCCAATCAAACAATCCTATAATAAGCCTGTGAAACATGTCAAGGATCTATTTAAAAGAAGCATAACTTCATTTAAGTAAGAAAGCAGGATAAAGTGATGAAGTGGTTTGGTAATATTTGAAATATGGAACGGTTATATTTACTGACAAGTAAGAAGCTATTTGAAATGTGAATGGGTTTTAAAGTCATTTCTGAGCTTTGGGGTTTGACTTAGCTTTTCATACAAGTTTCTATTAAAGAAGCCTTCATTCATACAAGTAATTTCATGTGAAAGATGACATAAATACTCTGTTATTCCAGGGTTTTTAAGAAGACTGAAACCTACATCATTGCAATTAAAAGCAAAAGGAATGGGGGGGGAGAACGTTTTATGGGAAGCTGATAGCAATCACCAGAGTTCATCAATTTTAATGCTGCCAGCTGACAAATTTCTGTGGAAACATTTCTAGTGAACCATAAATGTAGCTTAGAAGCAGCCAAAATATCCAAGTCAGAATGATTCTCCTTAATACGAGAGCATTTCTAAATAAAAGGCAGAACAATCCCAGCTAACTTAATGTATACTGCTCCTCCAGAGCTTTGGGCAGCACCCATTCCCAGGAGTATTGATTTACTGACTTGCAGCCACCACCTTTTGCCACTATATATTTTCTGAGATCTCAGAGCCACATCATCGAATCTAATACCTTTCAGACAAATTAATTCTTTCCTAATACACAGGAGTGTTCAAATGAATCCTAACACTACTGTGAAGGCACAGGAGAAACTTGTTATGGAGTCACTCCAACCTGTATCGCTCTGTATTAAAAATGAGACCACTACTAGCCAATCTACTGGATGACATTTTATATTACAGTTCTATACCTGATATGCAAGTCTTGAAGAGACACAGCAAGCATGGCCTGCACTTCCCTTCTAAATGAATAAATGAAAACATTGCTGCCTGAGTAACGCAGGATGCTACACAGAGCTTCACAGCTCTTAATTTCTTTTATTTCATTAATTCAATTGAGGTTTTGATTGTTTCAGTTACTCCTCAAGACAGGCTGGATATCACACTGAGGAAATGATTTACCCACAGCATGAGGAGAAGGTAAACACGCTCCATCATCTGAGCTGGGGGTGGAAAACAGCCCATGTACAACAGCCAAATGATACAGGAAAGGTCTTTGAACGAGTGGAGTGCCTTTCCCAGGAAAGGTTCTCAACAAACTTAGTTTTACATGCACAGTTTTTTTCTGAATCTTAGTCTACAGTACTTTCCATGAAGCAGACAGCAAGGGTGCAGACAAACTGCCCTATGTAATTTTACAGCATTTTGATGTTTTGCAGACTCCCAGTGGTCTCTCGTATAGGACAGACATTTAGTTTTGCTACTCAAACAAATCATAAGCGAGGAACTAATACTGGCATGAGATCAAATCACAGTGCTCTCTAGTACAGGGTTTAGTTTTGCCACTCACATCATAATTAAGGAACGACACTGGCATGAGATCAAAATCAGTCTTGAAGCTACTACAGGAATCAAATTGGTTGAGTTAACAAAAGTGATCTATACACAAATTGCTTAATGTCATGTGGAATTGGCACAGCTCATTGTATTCCTGACTACCACTTAGGCTGCTAACTTCTCTGCTACTGAGTGAATTTACTTCAGCCACACCAGCTGGTGACGTGATGAGGGTAGTGAGATGCTGGAACAGGTTTTGGCTGCCCCCTCCCTGGAAGTGTTCAAAGCCAAACTGGATGGTGCCTTGAGCACCCTGGTCTAGTGAGGGTGTCCCTGCTCATGGTAGGGGGGTTGGAACTAGATGATCTTTAAGGTGCCTTCCAACCAAGGGTACTGCACACTATCTAGCCATTCATTACTCTATTTGCTAGGCAAAAGTGAGTAAATCTCAAACAGCAGGTGTTGACAGAAAAAGCTGAACTTGTCAAACTGCTCTCTTAATAAAAATAGTTGTTCCAAGGTTCTTTTCTCCAGAAAAGGAGACTCCACAACCCCCCTACACAGCTCCATCCAGTGCCCCATCACACTCACTGGGAAGAAGTCACAGAATTGGTTAGGGTTGGAAGGGANAGTTACAAAATTGGTCAGGTTTGGAAGGGACCACAGGATCATCCAGTTCCAACCCTCCTGCCATGGGCAGGGACACCCCACCCTAGAGCAGACTGGCAAGAGCCTCATCCAGCCCAGCCTTAAACACCTCCAAGGATGGAGCCCCAACCACCTCCCTGGGCAACTCAGTCCAGCCTCTCACCACTCTCACGGTGAAGAACTTCCTCCTCACATCAAGTCTAAATCTCCCCATCCCCAGCTTTGCTCCATTCCCCCTAGTCCTGTCACCCCTTCTTCTCTAGAGACATTCAACACTCGCCTGGATGTGTTCCTGTGTGACTCGGTCTAGGTGATCCTGCTGTGGCAGGGGGATTGGATGGGATGATCTTTTGAGGTCCCTTCCAATCCCTAGCAGCCTGTGATTCTGTAGCTCAAGTGTTATTTCTTTCTTCTGTAACATTATTCCGTTCCTTTCAGTCATCACCCTGATGGTCTTCTCCCAGGCTGGTGTCTTGGTTTGCCTCTCCATTGTAACCACTCTTTGGTAGACCCCCTTCTGCCACACAGAAAGGCCAGAAGGAATCTATACAGCTGGATTTACACAGTTGTCCTGATCTCTGCTGTTTCTCTTGCTATCAAGACTACCAGAAGTCAGTAGGTTGGTACGAGAGCGTGATGTTTAGTACAATAGAGTGGTTTCAGGCTGCCTGAGGAGTAGATGATTTGTGATTCAAAGCCAAACCAAGGGAAATCTTTTTTTTTCCTCAAAGCTATTACAAGTCCTCTACTCCAACATGGGGTCCAGCTGCCACTGTCGCCTCTTACTTATTATGTTCTTATTTCTGCACGAATTGTTTGATAGCATAGCACTAATGTCAGTGACACCGAACACTGCAACTAGCTAATGGTTTACCACTTTGCCTGGATGCTTATTTTCTATAATTTCCTGCCTATGAATTAGCATTTATCTCGCTGATAGGGCCTATTATCCAGTTGCAATCCATATTCGACTGAAATGGATCACTTAATTAAAACCTTAGTGCAATTCTTATTGCGTAGAGAAGTATTTTCCCAATCATTTACAGTACACTGAGTACTGTTATAGCTCCAGGAGCAGAGCAGTGTAATAATATACTCTGGAATAATAATTCGCACTTATACGGCTTAAAGTTGGTTAATGTTTTTAGAAGAGCACCACAGGACACACCATCAGGCTGGAGCTCGTGGCTTTCGGGTTCTGCTAATATCGTTTGACACAGAAATGCATTTCAAATAATAATATTGCCGCTAATTGCATCGGCTCTTTTGTGACTAAAATTTCAAAGAAACTTTAAAGAAATATTCCGACTGAAAACTCGGAAACCATTCAAGCAAAATAATTATTGTTTTTCCTTCCTATAAAATTGGACTTTTTAATGAACGGATTTCAGTTTCAAAATGAGTAGTTTCACATGCTATTGAATTTCCAGTAGCAGCTGCTTTTTTTCATCCAGTCAGCATGGGTTTATGAAAGAGAGGTCCCACCTGATTAACCTGATCTCAGTTCAAGAGGGACAGAGATCTGCTTGAGAAGAGGCCAACAGAGGACCACAAGGATGATTAAGGAGCTGCAGCACCTAGCTTATGAGGAATGGATGAGAGAACTGGGGCATTTTAGTCTGGAGAAGAGAAGACTGGGGGGGGAATCTAATTACTGTATATAAATATATGAGGGCTGGGTGTCAAGAAGAAAGAGCCAATCTCTTTTTACTTGCACCCTGTGATAGGACAAGGGGTAATGGCAATGGGTACACAGGAAGTTCCACCTCAACAGGAGGAAAAACTTTACTTTAAGGATCACAGAGCACTAGAAGGGGTTGCCCAGGGAGGCTGTGGAGTCTCCTTCTCTGGAGACTTTCAAGACCCCTCTGGATGCATTCCTATGTGACCTGCTCTAGGTTCTATGGCCCTGATCGAGTAAGGGGGTTGGAGTCGATAACCTCTAGAGGTCCCTTCCAATCTCTATTGATCTGAGTATCCTTCTACAACAAGACAACCTACCTAGTGGATGAAGAAAGGGCGGTGGATATTGTGTACTTGGACTTCAGCAAAGCCTTTGACACTGCTTCCCCACAGCATCCTCCTTCAGAAACTTACAGAACAAGGCTTGGGTAAATACAGACTGCACTGGATAAAAGCCTGGGTGGATGGCTGGGCCCATGATGGTGGTGAATGGAGTTAAATCCAGCTGGTGTCCAGTCACAAGTGGTATCCCCAGGTTTAATACTGGGGCCTGTTCTCTTTAACATCTTTATTAATGACCTAGTTGAGGGGACGCAGTGCACTCGCAGTAAATTTGCAGATGACACCAAGCTGGGCACATGAACCTATCTGCTGGAGGGTTAGGAGGAACCTGCATGTTGGAAAGGTATTGGGGGGGGAACTAATTGACAGTTAGAATCATAGAATCACTCATAGAATCCTTAGGGTTTG
>VZRI01003327.1:0-23824 GCA_013397515.1 Upupa epops
ATCTACAGAGCTTTGAATAAAGCTCTGCCTCTTCTGTCATGAGATGTCCCTAGGGGTTTCCTCAGCCACTGTGGCTGGGGTGAGAGCTTCGTCTACAGGTTGGCTTCCTATTTCTCTCTGTCACATGTGAACAGGGGCAGCTCCCTGGGAGACAGGACTGCTGTGAGTTCCACTCACTAGCATGTGCTTGAAACACAGGCTGTCTCTCTCTCAGGGAGCAGAGTGGCAAGACAGGAGAAGATCAGTGGGGCAGGACACTAATTACTGAGGTTCTAGCACTTAGACGTAATGGGTTACAGGAGCAAAGAGTAAGAGTTCCAAGTCCTATATGGCTTTCCAAGGTGGGAGCGTATTTGGTGTGTCCTGGAAGCATACCTGTCATTTCAGCAAGGTGTGGGCCAGACAGGAGATTTGCTTCAATAGCACTTTCATATATTGCACTAAGCATTAGTGAAGACATGCTCAAAGACTTCCTATGCAGTTCATAGTGATTGCACCATAGCAGCAAGTGGAGATCTGAGGTGAGAAAGGGTCTAAGCAACACCTACCTGCAATGTCTGTGTCCCTGTCCCAAAGAGGACAGTTCAGTCTGGGATTCTCTGCACAGGCTGGCTGCAGTGCCCTTTTCTTCCTCTTGCTGTCCTGGTCTGTGTCAATGAGCTGACCCTGCCTGCAAGAAAAGACGACTGCGGAGGTTCAAGAACAGATGCCATTTTTGGTGATCTGTGCTTCATGCCCTTGACTCTATGGATTCCCTTCCCCAGGATGAGTCTCTGGCTAGAATGTGCTATTTTCTTCATGATACAGCTACTGAGATGGTACTGGGCTGTTCTAGCATGGTCCTGCCTCAGACCTTGACCCTCAAGAGCCATGAATTTATGGGATAAAATAGTGTCCAATATAGTATTTTATATAAAAAATAAAGTGCACTTGGACATCCCGTTTAGGGATTTTTGCAGCTTTTAAAAATTCAATATTCAGTGCCACTCTTGGGAAATGCACCATATTGCTTCCATATCAGCTGCCATGTAACCACACTGTAATTATCTTAACTATTTATTGTGATTACCTTCACTGTTTAGTCTATTGCAACCTTTGTGAAGGGCCTGAAAGCTTGTGGGAGAGTGCATCACATCACTCTTTCAGGCATAAAAATGAAAAGTAGTTCTGTGAAATGGGAGAAATTTGTTTCAGATTTAATGAAGAGGATCACATTACTTTTGAGAGACAAATGCAAAATAGTTTATTGCTATCTAACAGATGGAAAAGATGCAAGGATTGCAACACATCACAAGTTAACATTGAAAAAAATCTATTTTGATATTTTGAAATGTTTCTAGGCAATTATTTTTGTCTCTGCTGATGCTTGGATGCTATTGTTCCAGGTCTAGAAAGCTTATGTAGTAAATAACAATTCACCTTTCAGGAGTTTGGATTGTAATTACAGGAATAAGGAAAATTATACCTTTGAAAAATATATTACGAACAACATAAAATAATTGAAGTATTCACCATAATTTAGGAATAGCTTCAATATGTGATCTGCCTTACTTGAAAATTATAATGTTCTTTAGAATACTCAACTCACACCACTCTTACAGGATGTTTTATTTTTCCTCCAATTTGCTGCAATTTTCTGTCTGAACTAATCACCTCAGTCAGGTTGTGCTCTTCCCAAAGCCATCTTTAGCAAGATTATTCTAGCCCTACATATTACTCTGTGTTGGAATTACAGTACAGCTTTACTGAGGACTCAATATATTACTTGGAAACATTTAGAACACTGGTGGAAAACTAAAATGTTCTTTTCCTTGACGTGGGATTATCTGCTCTATGTGGAAGTCAGAGGTTGTTTTGCACCGATGCACTATTTTCAGAGTTAAGATGTCTGTCATCTGATCAGTAGTAGTGCAAAGGTCCTGAAAAAACCATTTTGATCCACAATGGCTGTAAAGAAACACCTTTCAGATAAATGTTTAAAAGCAGATGCAATTATTTTGCTCAAATAGAGCTTCTGTCCCATGTGAATGGGAGGGGACTATCAGGGAATCTTTGGAGCACCCAAGCAGTAGCACAAATGGAAATACCTCACATCAGACACTCTTTGTCAATAAAGTAAAATTCAACAGGTCACACTGTAAGCTCCCCGTAACATAGCTGACAAAGACAAAATCACCTAGCACCTGAGCTTTGCTGTTCAGGTCTCATGACAGTGCTCTTGCACCTCCCATAGAATAGTTCCTCCACCTGCCAGCCCCACCATGGCAGCAGCTCAGCTCCAGCATCAGCACAGTTACTGCTGAGAGAAATACACCTCAGTACACAGGAAGGCTTTGTATGAGTAAAGACCAAGCTTAGCTAATGTGTAGTCAGACAACAGTGTGGGGACGTAAGATAGATCAGTTCTGACAGTCTGCAAGGCCACTTGCTTCATGGTCAACTGAAGGGATTTGCCAGGGAACTTAACAGATTCATCTGTGCTGTCTGGAATAGCAGTGACCTAATTAAGTGGTCATTGCACATTTAGCTAGTTAGTCTAATATTAAAATAGACTAGTTTTGCTTGAACATAAATATACCCTGTCCTCCAGTAACAGTATTTTTCTATTATTCTCCAAAATGAATGCAAATTTTGAGAGTCTTCTTTTTCCCATGTAACTAATGAATATGGACTAACCAGTAGAAAACATCCCGCATGGTATCAATACTGCAGTCTGTTTCTGCCTGCTGTAATTTAAATAGTTTTCATGTTGAGAAGTCTTTTCAAATTTTGGGATGCAATGATAACATTGTCTTATTACTGCTTAGCTGTGAAAATGTAAACTGGTTTGTCTCCATAATGTAGCCTCTCCCTGCTTTTCTCACAGGTTTGCTCTCAACAGAGAAAGAAGTTCATTATTCAAGTGTCTGGTAATTTTAGTTTATATTGCTGTCCTCATTTCTTCCCTTTCATGCCATACTCCAACATCATTTGCCTTATACTTTCCCTTGCATTGCTCTCAGAGCCTGACCACCCCACTCACCTGTTCTGTAACAGAAGCTGTTTGGCTGCTTTGGAATGTGGTGGAAAGGGCATCCTGAATGTCACCTCCTCGGCCAGGACCTTGGCTCACATATCTTTCTGTGACATTTCTGTGGAAGTAGGAGGAATTTGAGTAACCATAGAAATCTCACGCACACTTGAGCTGCTCCTCTAATCCTAAAAGTGCTGAGTGTTAACTGTCCCTAATCTTTATGCAATTTTGCCCGATCTCTTTGCTTTTATTTTAAAAACTGCTACTTTTACTCAGTGAATAGCTATTTAGGTGTCACTGGACCAAAGTAAAGACATTCCTGGGTTTAAAAATATAGTGTTGAAACTTCACAAGTATAAGCCATTTCTTTTTTGCTCTGCTGTGAGATCATAAAGTTACTCTGTCATGCATAGTCCCTAGGAAGAGAAACAGGATCAGAAGGATCAGCTCATCTCAGTCCATTCATAACTAACCTGAGATACAGAGGTTCCCAACAGCAATACACACAAAGATTAGATCACTCGTGTTTTGTCTTTGCAATAGCTAAACCGGTGACTTGCACGATGTACCTTATATATTACCAGGTTAGTCTTCTGTTTGTTAGATTCATCACTGGCTTTTGCCTAGAAATAATCCCTAACCATTTTCCTACTCTATCCTTTCTCTTTCATCATTCTAGATCCTTTGTCATCTGGAATGATAGGTCAAATTTCTGAAGGACATACTTTACACAGATAAACCATAAACTATTACCCAGACTAGATATACTATGGCAGAAACAGAGAAAATGCACCTTGTATTCCATTTAACTCAACACAAATTAAAAAATTCTTACCAGAAAACTGTCCTTACCATCTCCAGGATCCAGTGCCCAGCCACATCTTAGCAGAAGTGTCAGAATAAGAAGCTTTGCACCAGAGAATTAATGTTCTGGCATTTCTCCTTGTGTCATGACAGAATTCCTAAGAGGTCTTTCTTTACCCAGGGATCTTCAGTATGAGGCTACACATTCCTGTTCATTAAGGATCCACAGGCTCAAAGATCCTTCTTGGCATGCTTTGTAAATATTGACAGGATAGCTGAGAACAGCACTTGCAAGCTGCAAATCCCATCAGGAATTTTTTTCAAGATTAGTGTAAGAACTAACACTGAGCAGTGAAAAAAGCCTGAATATTTTCCATTTTTAACAGGAAACTTGGATTGTTTTTCTTTGCATTTTGTGAGCAATTCAGCAGTATAAGAGCCTATTTTGTTGTGTGCTGATAAACTGATTCCTTTAGTTAAAGACTTATCCCATTCTCAGGATAAATTATTCTAGTAATCCTGTGAGTGTTAAGTCCATTTTATAGATCCATTTGTTAAATAACTGGTTGAGGAACAAGAAATGTGCTTGTATTCCAGCTGTCGCATGTAGATTAGGGTTCTTTTTCTGGACTGAGTCTACTGAAACCAAGTTATTATTTCTAGAACCAAATCATTATGAATCTGGAAGTTCTCAGGATACTAGGTTATTTGGAGAAAGGGTATTTTGTGCTATAAAGTGTGGATTTCTCAATGAAAAGTATCATTGACCTCATCTCTATCTGTTCATACAATCACTTGATAGGAACCATTGACCACACCCTATGTTTTACTGTCTTAAAAAAAGAGAGTGAAACAGTTATTTAGAAACAGTCTTCCACCGCCTTCTAGCGAAGCTGACAGGTCATGGCTTTGACAGGAGTAAAAAACTGTCTGCATGGCCGAGCCCAGAATGCTGAACTGAAATCGAGTTGTCATCTGGTCACAAGCTGTTCCCCAGAGCTCAGTACTGGGACCAGTCTTGCTCAACATCTTTATCAATGATCTGGATGAGAGGATTGAGTGGCTCCCTCTTCAAGTTTACAGATGACAGCAAACTGGGTGGCTGTCAACCTGCTTGAGGGTAGGAAAACCCTGCAGAGGGACCTGGACAGGCTGGATTGATGAGCTAAGGTCAGTTGTGTGTTTAAACCAGACCAAGTGCAGGGTCTTGCACTTCAGACAACCCCATACAACACTACAGGTTTGGGGAAGAGTGGCTGGAGAACTTCTCTGTGGAAAAGGACCTGAGGGTGTTGATTGACAGCAGCTGAGCATGAGCTGGCAGTGTTCCCAGGTGTCCAAGAAGGCTAAAAGCATCCTGACCTGCGTCAGAAATAGTGCGGCCAGCAGGCCTAGAAAAGTGATTGTCCCCCTGTACTTAGCTCTAGTGAGGCCTCACATCAAGTACTTTGTTTGGTTTTAGGCACCTCAGTACAAGAAGGACATCAAGATGATGGAATGAGTCCAAAGAAGAGCAGCAAAACTAGTGAAGAACCTGGAAGGCAGGTCCTGTGAGGAGCGGTTGAAGGATTATTTAGTCTGGAGGCTATCTGCTTTTAGAGGAAGTGTGATCCAGAGAAAAGCAACAAGGATGTGTAAAGCAACAGAATGTGGCCAAATAGAATCATAGAATCATTAGGGATCGGAAGGGACTTTGAAAGATCTTCTATTCCAATCCCCCCTGCCACAGCAGGATCACCTAGACCAAGTAGCACAGCAACAGATCCAGGTGGGTCTCGAATTTCTGCAGAGAAGACTTCAGGTCTCAAAAGAATAAAACAGAAAAGCATCCAACAAACCAGAANTGTTCTTCTTGAACAGACATTTGTGCAGTACTGTATGCTTCTGTTTTGCTGTTTATTCAACATTCTGTGATTGACATCTGACACTGAAGCCTAGGCCTCTTGTTTCTTCAATGAAAATCAAATAATCTTCTCAAGTGGAGGATTTCCAACTAAGGTATCTGCAGTGCAGGATGGCCACTTTTGAGTCTAAAAATAATGAAAGAATATGATTAAGAAAGAGCAACAGCTTATTGTCTCTTGTGTCTAAAAGTTCTTGCAGAGAGAGAATAGATTAAATATTTTGATTATGATAGATGTATCATAAGCAAATTGTAATGCACACTTTTGTGTTTCTAGAGGCTACAGGATGAATGTGACTGGAATGTATTGTCAAAAACTGAATATGATAAAATATGAGGATGCTCACTTAAAAATAGATATATTGCTATCCTCAGCTTAACAATAGTGTTTGATTAAGTGTTTTAAATCCTGCAATCAGTGGAGTGGTAAAAGGCTGTGGCTGGGAGGAGATGGGAAAACCATGTTCTACCTGCTTCACTGTGGGTGAATTTAAGTCTTCTAATAGCAGTTAGGTATGACAGGAAAACAAGAATTAGCTTCCTGAGCAAAGGAAGAACAGAGGTGCAAGACAGAAATCTAAATGTAGGGGCCTGTTGCAGACTGTTCAGAGTAGTAGGGAACAGGTGCACAGTCAGGTCTCAAAAGAATAAAGTAGAAAAGCATCCAACAAACCAGAAAGTTTTTCAGAGCTTGTTGTATCCAGACAACTAACAATTCCACAGCTGAAACCAATACTACTGAATAGGATCTTCTCCAGAACACAAAGGCAAGGCATAGTTTTTTATTTTATCGTTGCTTACTCTAACTGGGTTCTTCTTCCATCTCTCCCACTCTTTTCTTTTCATAGGTTAGCAAATGTTCTGTCAGAGGTACTCTCAGCAAGATTTAAAATGTATTATTTTATTATTCCATTTCAATAAAAGGGGCAAGATATAAAATCAGTGGCATGAACTTATCCTGCCTTGTCTAAGGAACAACTACAGTTAACCTATGAGAAGAAGCAATATCCTAACATGAAAGGCATCAGTAAAGATGAGCTGTTACAGTGTTTTAGTCATAAATGTTCCAGTGTTGCTTTCCATAAGTGTGTATTAGAACACCAATATATTTTGATCGCTCTTAGAAAAGAAATCAATGAAGGCAAAAATGAATGAGTGCAGTAATAAACCATATTAGACACAAATCTTGTACATACCATGTACTTCTGTTATGGAGAACTAGCTGTTTCCTGCAATGGACACACCTGAATTGGTATGAGGTGAGATCAAATTGTGTGATGAGATGTTTTGTACTGGCTTATGCTTGACATTTCCAACCATGCAAATTGTTGACAGTCCAAATATGATTCTACTGCCATACAAAGAGGAAAATAAATGTATATACATTGCAGTAGGAAAGCACTGTTTTGTGCTTCTGCTCTGCTGGTATCTCTTGGGAACCAGCTTTTCATTGATTAAGTCACAAAGAAACAATACAATGAAAAAACATTGTGCAGAAAGATGGTGGAAAAATGTTTCACAGAAAGACAGACTGAGTTTCAGCAAGGAATTCTCATTTCTCTGAATTGCTTTTTTACTTTGTTACAGTAAATTTAGGTGCCAGGAAGAGTTCTCACCAGGTAGGACTGCATTGACTCCATAGTGCTATGTGTGTACAAAGTGTGGGACTGCAGCATTCTTGCAAATCCACATAAAATGGGGCAGGATTTCATCACAATTCTCAACCTCTGTCTCATAAGGACATTCTTGTTATTTGGATTGTTGCTTTTTTGAGACTGAGAAAGAAAATTTCCATTCTGAAATGAAAGTTTGCCTTTTGGATTCCTACAGGTGCAAAAGTTGAGATTCGCTTAAGCCCTTGCAATTCCAGAAAAATGTTTGCTGCATCATCTTCTCATACACAATGTACCTGTATTACTGCATTATCTCTCTTTGCTGTCTGTCCCTCTATAGAGGCTTCTTTCTTATTTCTTCTTTCTTTCTTCACATGCCCCATCCTGCATTTCCCATCTCAGTTTCTCACTGATCAATGTCTCTCATTCAGAATCCTCATCCTCACTCATGCAGCCATGAACTATCTTTGTAGGGAAGTTCCTCACACTGCATACCAACTCTTTTGCAATCTATGCACATGGTGGAATGGACATACAGGCACTGCACCTCTGCTCTTCCAGCTGTACTCATGCTTAAGTCATGCAGGCCCATGGTCTGCCAGAGAGGAACACATCACTGCAGACATTTCTGCACCCTCCTGTGGCTTTGAGCAGCTCCCATTTCCTGATGGACTTCCATCACTTCAAGATGAGCAGCTGAATCACAGAACGTTAGGGCTTGGAAAGGACCTTAAAAGATCATCTAGTCCAACCCCCCTGCCAGAGCTGGGTAAGTCTACAGAACCAGGTATTGCCACACAGTCTCCCATCCAAGTACTAATGAGGTCCAACCCTGTTTAGCTTCCAAGATGAGGTGAAATCAGACATTTTCAGGGTGATATGGCCATAGGAGACACTATTTTCTGAGTAGACATGTAAGTCTTCTATCCAGTTTGTCTACCTACAGAAGGGAGATTGCTACTGTAGCAGAACCTGAGCAGCTTTCACCTCTCTACAGCCTCCCCGGACTGGTAGTGACCAGGGGTTGTTTGCTCTATCCTGTGAACATGCTAAGAGGGAGATAAGTTGGTTACATGGAGCCATGTTTTCAATCTTCATTTAGTGGCAGTTGTAATGTACTTATTTATACCAAGTTTCACTCTGCTATGTCTCTTGCTATCACCTTGAATATATTCCTACCTGAATCTACCTCCTCTGAGATCACATCCCACTAAAGAGGAGGGCCAGCAAGCAGCTCCTGGACTTAGATGCAAAATGAGTGTGGAAACAAAGTCAGATGGTAGTGAAAGAATACAAATAAGTTTCTTAGCAGCCAGGGAGCATGTGATAAAATCTGAAGCCCAGATAGAATAAATAGGAACCAGGACATCAAGGGGAACAAGAAAGATTTCTACATCAGTGAAAAAAAGAAAGCCAGAGAAGATGTTGTCCCTCTCCAGAAAGAAGCAGATTTGGTCAAAAGGGATATGGGGAACTCTGAGGTATTCAACAACTCCTTTGCTTCAGTCTTTACCTGCAAGGGCTCTGAATACACCACACAAGTTATATGAGGCAACTGCAGGGACAGGGAGAAGGAAACTCTATCCATTGTAGTGAAGCCCTAAAGAGACTAAGGTGCACAAATCCCTGTGACCCTACAAGACCCATCCACATGTCCTATGGGAACTGGTGGATAAAGTTATGAGGCTTTTTTCCACTGTATTTGAAAGCTTCTGGCATTCTGGTTAATTTCCTGTTGGTTGGAAAAGGGGAAAACTGTTCCTCATTTTTAAAAAGGGAAGACCATGGAGGAGACCCTCCTGAAGGCTCTGCTGAAGCATATGGAAAATGAGAAGGTGGTGGCAAGCAGCATGGCTTTACCAGGGGCAAATCGTGCCTGACAAGTTTAGTGACCTTTTACAAAGGAGTTACAGGACAATGGATAATGAAAGAACAACTGATGTCATCTACCTGTACTTGTGAAAAGCATTTGACTGTCCTACACAACGTCCTGGTCACTAAGGTGAAGAGACATAGACTACTGGGACCAGTTCTGTTTAGCATCTTAATCAGTGACATTGGCAAGTTCGCGGATGACAAAAGTTGTGTGGTACAGTCAACAAATTGGAGAAAAAGAATGCCACCCAAAGAGACCTTAACAGGCTTCAAAAGTGGGTCTCTATGAACCTCATGAAGATTGTTGAACCTCAACAAGGCCAAGTGCAAGGTCCTGCACCTGGGTCAGTGCAATCCCAAGTCTAAATACAGAGTGAGTAGAGTATGGATTGAGAGCGTTCCTGAGAAGAAAGACTAGGGAGTGCTGATTGAGGAAAAACTCACCATCAGTCATCAATGTGTGAGTGCAGCCAGAAGGTCAACTGCATCCTGAGCTGTATAAAAAACCCCCAACACATGGCCAGCAGGTTGAAGGAGGTGACTCTGCCCCTCTATTCTGCTTTTGTAAGACCCCACCTGGGGTAGTGTGTCCAGCTCTGGGATCTTCATCACACGAAGCATGTGGAGTTGTAACAATGGGTCCAGAGGAGGTCAACAAAGGTGATCAGAGGACTGGAATACCTTTCCTATGAGGACAAGCTGAGGGAGCTGCTCTGTTCAGCCTGGAGAAAAGTACATAGGGATTTGGGGTTTTTTGAGAGTTTTCCCTGCCCATGGCAGAGGGTTTGGAACTAGAAGGTCTTTAAGGTCCCTTCCAACTCAAACCATTCTGCGATTCTATATGATTCTATGATCTTTTCAATGCCATGCCACTTTGTAAGCAGTAAAATCTTGCAGAGCATAGCTCAGATGACCTGTTCATAAGTACAATCAGTGTTACACTGGAAAATATTAATGTTTATTGACTTGAATGAATTCTCTCCAAAGATAGTCAGTAGGACATAAATGCATAGCATTTAATATTCAGAAAATATTGCGTGATAGAACTCAGGATTCACAGATTCTCAGAATAGGGCATGATGCTTGGGGACTTCTTTGTGGCTGAAATGAATCTATAAACCAGGGCTTCCTAATCTACTGCCCACGGAGCAAATACCCTAGCGGGTTAACAAATTTTCTGAAGACATGTCTGAAGTTGCTTGAGCTGTACTCAGAAATCTAGTCAAAAAGCAGAAGCTAATGAAACTTCCAGAAGTACTTGATGAACATAAAATTTTATAAATTGCGTAAATTTCACTGCTGCACCAGCAGCAAGAAGAAATTTGACCTCACAATTTGTTCCCTATCTGACTTGAATTTTCTGTCTGTGACAAGGTAACAACTTTATAGCAATATTTAAGGTAAAGAAATTGCATAGATCTTTGTAGACAGATGGAAGAAATTGCCAGTGCTTCTGTTCAATAACTTCTGTCAAGTTGCAAAAGAGAATGTGTGAGATCTGGGCCCTGTGATGACACTTTGGTTTACTTTGGGCACAAGGTTCTCACTCCTAAGGGTCAAGAGTTTGCTTCCATAAGTGATTACATTGAAAATTACGAATAAATGCAATGAATAACTTATCATTCTTGAGGCTGTTATATTTTCTTGCACACTGGAATGTTACAAACTTGAGTCTCTAGTCCACAATAAAAATCTAAAAATAAAGATCATTGTGAGAACCTGCTTGGTTGTAGGTTGGAAATCTGTGCCTATGAACATATTTTACACATTGACTATGATATGTTACTAATTATTCTCTCAGTCTCTCTCTGTCTGCTAACACAGAGATTGACGAAAGAGAAGTAATATCTTAAGAGTTGGCAAAGAATGAGGCAGCTGCCTGATGGTTCTATTTTCAGTATGCCTGAGTCTCTTCTCCATGGGAAATGTCAGCACTGCAGCACCTTGCCCATGTCACATTGCTGAGCAGGACAGAATGTGTCTCCAAAGGGAGGGCAGTCTCCCTTTGCCTCCTGTCTTTTTGAATATTTAGTGCTTTACTTTCAGCTGCAGTGGTACCCAGCCCTGCAGACATAGTAATGGGACTGGGACAAAGTAATTGATAGGATCTATTCAGTTGTTTTTTTTGCATAAAGGCACTGTTTCTTGTTTCATCAGACCCTTTGCCACAAGATAGCATTCAAATATACTTAACGATACACTGTAAGTATTTCAGAAACACAGCAAAGCAAATGCTTTGTAGCTCAGAAGCTTTTCATGAACTTGTATGGGTGGCCAAATTTATTCTGTGGAAGTCTGCTATCCTATGGAACATGGGCTATCAAGGAAAGGCTGCCTTGTAAACTTTCATTGTTATCATTAGTAGTTTCTAGAAAGAACAATTAAAAGACATGGTTATGAATGGCAATTTACACAGGCATTCTCACTGACAAAGTAGCTATGAACTCTTTTCCTCTAAGTATCTTTTATATGTGCTGTTTTCTGATTTCTTCTTTTTGCAACATGTTCAAAACAAATCCCAGTGGCAGAGATCCTCCCTTTCTAAGCCTGTAGTGGGATTTCATGTCTACCTCTTATCAACATCACATGCCCGATCACAGTTGCCATTGATATAAATTATTTTTTCTTGGTTAAAATATATGAATTTTAATAACAAATGTGGAGTCCCAGCCCCTGGGGGTATTAAAAAAATGTGTAGATATGGCTCTAGAGAACATGATATAGTGGGCATGGACTGGACCCAGGACTGACACATGGGAGCACCACTGGTCACAGTGGTCACAACTCGAACCTGCGTTGATAATGACTCTGAGCTCTATCACAAACAGTTCTTGACCCACCTTGCTGTCCAACTATTCAATCTGCTCTGCATGATTTTCCTGATGTGAATATTATGTTCACAATTTATCCTGATGAGGATGTTATGCTCCTCTTCCCTGAACTCATTGTTAGAGCAAGTAGTGCATTGCTCTTTTCCTTTTCTCAGTTCTCACTACCAGATCATGCTATGCTCTGGAATGGATATAATAGGGGTCCAGAGGTTGGGGTCACTGCAGGCTGAAGGCTCCAGTTTCAGCCTTTTAAAATGCCCATGAAAGTCTTATCAGTGTCTTGCAAGAGCTACACGTTTCTGTGGGGAGTGCAGTCCTCCCCTCTTTGTTGCTTCCCTTCTCAGGAAACAAATTCACAGAATCACAGAATATACATGGTTAGAAAGGACCTACTAGATCACCAAGTCCAAACATACCCACACCCACAAACATCTAAGACACATCTCCGTGCCTGCCGTTACAGCAGTTCACAAGCACCATGTCTACACACTTCTTATAGAGCTCCAGGGACGGTGATTCAACCACCTCCTTGGGAAGGCCATTCCAGTGCCTCACTCTTTCAGTAAAGAAATTCTTCCTAATATCTAATCTAATGTAAACCTCCCCTGCCTCAATTTGCAGCACCAAGATTAACTACAAACAGCAACAGAAGCTGATCTGCTGCAGTTTCTCTCAGTGACTCATAATATCATGTGATACATTTTTTTTAGAATATTCAAGGAAAGGTTTTGTATAAGAACTACTCACAAAAAACTGCTAATACTGCCTTTCACAACTTTCCTGCATTCAATATAGGTACTGTGATACTAGATTAACAGATTTGGAGCAAATAGTTTTGAATATTCATGTCATTTCTGAGACACACCCACTGATCAGATACAAGACTTTGTCCAGTGATAAATCTTTTATTTGTCTGTCTTGTCTTCCAGTTGCTGACAAGGCTGCCTACCTAATGGGTCTGAAGTTAGCTCACTTTCTTAAAGCCTTTTGTCTTTAAGTCAAAGCTGGGAATGAATTTGTGATCAAAGGTCAGACTGTGAAGCAATAGATACTAAGGTCTCCATGAAACAGCCATGTGCCCTTGTGGCCACAAAGGCCAATAGTATCTTCAGGTGAATAAAAAAAACTGTGTCCATGAGGTCAATGGAGGTTCTCCTCCCCTCTACTCTTCTCTGGTGAGACCATACCTGGAATATTGTGTCCATTTTTGGGCTCCTCAGTTCATGAAAAACAGGGAAGTCTTGGAGAGAGTCCAACAGAGGGCTACAAGGATGATTAAGGGACTTGAAAGGGCTGAGAGAACTGGGGCTGTTCAGTCTAGAGAAAAGAAGACTGGGAGGCAATCTTATTAATATCTACAAATAAATGAGGGGTGGGTGGCAAAAGAAAGGGGCCAGACCCTTTTTGGTAGTGCCCAATAATAGGCCAAGAAATAATAGGTGTAAATTAGAACATGGAAATTTCCACCTCAACATGAGAAGAAACTTCCTTATTGTGAGGGTGATGAAGCCCTGGAACAGGCTGCTCAGAAGCTGTGGAGTCCTCTGCTCTGGAGACATTCAAAACCCACATGAATGTTCCTGTGTGACCTGATCTAGGTGATCCTGTTCTGGCAGGGGGGTTGGACTGGATGATCTCTAGAGGTCCCTTCTAACCTCTAACATTCATGATTTCGTCTTTCTCAAACTGATGAAGAGACAGAGTACACCCTCATTATGTTTACAGATACCACTAAATTGGGCAGGAGTGTTGATCTGCTTGAGAGAAGGGAGGTTCTACAGAGAAATCTAGATAGGCTGGATCAATACATTGAGGCCAGTTGCATGAGTTTCAACATGGCTAAGTGCCAAGTCCTGCGCTTGGAGCAGAACAACCCAGTGCACCATTATAGACTTCTTGGTGAGTGGATGAAAAATTGCTTGGCAGTCAGTGACCTGGAATTGTTAATTTGCCTATGGCTAAATATGAGCCAGAGTGTGCTCTGGTGTCTGAGAAGGCAAAGGATACCCTGTCTTGTATAAGAAATAGTGTAGCCAGCTGATCAGTGTAGGGCACTGATTGTGCACTCTGTTCTCAGCACTGGTGAGGTCACACCTTGAGTACTGGGTTCAGTTTTAGGCTCCTCATTCCAAGAAAGGTGCAGGAGTGGGTCCATAGAAGAGTAACAATGTTGGTAAAGAGTGTGGAGACTAAAGCTCTTCATAAAAGAGCTGAGACTATTTAATCTGAAGAAAAGGAGACTGAGGGGAGACCTTATTGCTGTCTACCTGAAAAAAGGTGTAGTAAGGTGAGTGTTGGTCACTTCTACCAAGTAGAAAGTGATAGAATAAGAGAAAATGTCCTCAAGATGTGCCTGGGAAAGTTTAGGTTAAACACCAGGGAAAACTTTATTGCAAGAATCATCAGACTGCCCAAGGAGGTGCTTGAGTGGCCATCGTTGAACAAGTTTAAAAGTAGTGTAGATGTGGACCTTAGAACATGCATTAGTGGTACATTTAGCATTTAGGTTAGTGATTGGACTTGATTATGATCTTTTCCAACCTAAACAATTCTATTGTGCTATGATTGTAGCAAACTGACAATGAAGACATGAGAGCAGGGATCAGTCACTATGTTCAGTCTCAAGCCTGTTGGGTGGAGCTCACTGTCATATCCATAGCTTCTGGAGCCCCAGTGAGCCCTGGACCACCCCCCCCCCACACACACACACACTTCCCCCCCACAGTAGATCTAACACCTGGGAAAGTTCTGGTATGGGAAACTGAGGGCATACAGTGTATACTTGCAAAGGGACAATTCATAGAATCATAGGGATGGAAGGTCATCTGGTCCAAGCTCCCTGCAACCAGCAGGGGTATTCTAACTAGACCAGATTGCCTAGAGCCCCATGAAGCCTGACCTTTATATTTCCAGGAATGGGACATCCAGTGACCCACTACCCTCAGATTAAAGAACTTTTTCCAGATGTCTAATGTAAATCTACCCTTTTCCAGCTTAAAACCATTACCCCTTGTCATATCATATTCTGCCATTACATGCCCTATTGAATAGTTCTTCCCCTGACTTCTTATAGGCCCCTGTCAGGTACTGGAATGTATTCCATTAAGTTTAGGTTAGTCTTACATGTGAATCAGCACAGAAAGCGTGGAGGACAGTGTAGACAGGGAGATCCAATTAATAAATCAATCAAGATCAATACATTTAATCAACCTTTAATAGAAGTTCTTTTATATAAGTAATGAAACCATGTGTGCAATGAAGCGTGTGTGTGTATAAATCTATAAAAGACAAAGTAGCCAAAATCACAAAACCATGTGGGTTGTTCAGAAAATGTGCAGCTAAGCTGTGGAACTCCTTGTCACTGAGAACTAAAAGATTACAGAGACTGAAAGAAAATTTGATATGTTCATGGAGAGAAGCAACTACAAGCAACTACACAGAAACTCTGTACGTGGTGGAAAGTCTCAGAGCTGTATAGAAAAACTAAGGTTCAGACACCACTTGAGGATAATGTCTGTTACCCTTTAGGTAATCCTCCAATCCAAATCCATTTTGTGCCCATAATAGGAGGCTGCCATTAATGACACACACACACCAAACAAAGTATTCCAAGGAGACATAAGAATAAACATACAGCTGTTGAATCCCTATGTTTTTATGCAAGAGAGTTTTGAGTTAACAGAGTATCAGTTGGAAGAAGTGCAATCTAGTGTTCAAGAA
Source organism: Upupa epops (assembly GCA_013397515.1). NCBI lineage: Eukaryota > Metazoa > Chordata > Aves > Bucerotiformes > Upupidae > Upupa > Upupa epops. Next base: position 15,760 of record VZRI01003327.1, read on the forward strand.
AGGTTTTGCATCAGATCTCACAGAAATCGAGTTCAATCTTAGCTAAGACCTGTGAAGTCATGGCATATGTCTACTCTGAGGTACTGGCTAACTGGAAGCCATTCTCTGAGAGCTGAGGAGACTGATATGGAAGGAAGGCAATAAACACTCATATTGCCTGGAAAAGCAGTCACCAGGTAAAATGGGTATTGCAGCTTGACCTGCAGAAAATTTGAGATACATTTTCCCAAATCTACTTGCTCAAACAATGTGTCCATCTCTTGGGCTAAACTTAGACCAAGCCCACACCTTGTGAAGAGGAATGTGTCTCCCTGGAAACCTGTAGTAGGGTGAGCAAGGAATATCCTCAACAGAGAGGATGTGAGTTTTGTAAGAGCATCCTGACACTATGGATGCTGGCACATTGCCTTCATGATTTCATTCATAACATGAAAGTGTCCCAATCCCCTCCTCTGCATAAGAGCATGACCCCTCCAGTTACTGTGATGGAAAGGACATTTGGGAAGGCACCCTCTCAGCCTGGGCCCACCACCCAGCAGAGGTTGCTTCCAGAGACATTAACTGAAATTGTAAGGTGCCTCTGAGCAAATGGGCAACTCTGGCACTCATTCAAGAGTGCCCCAGCTTCAGATGACAAGTCAGTCCTACCAGCCACTCTGCTTACCTTTCCAGTTAGACAATCCGGTTTTTCCCCAATGAGATGATCAGTGCTTTTCAGGCTGCAGGAAGACATGTAAGAAATGTCTTCATTGGAAAGAGAAGACATAACCAATAGAAAACCACTGTGAAGGAGACTCCCGAGGGGAAGATGCATTCTCTTCCCTTTTCCCTGCTCAGAAGTCAAGGAAGACTTGCAAAAGTTGGTTCCTGAGTGGAGAAGTAGTACAAGGAGGTGGCAAATGGCCACCCCAGATGCTTTATGGCTATCCTGAGATAGGATATGTCTTCACAAGATAAGCCACAAACACCTACGTGGAGTAGACATGGCATCTTGGGTGTGGAGGAAGCACTCCACATATTCAATTCCACATAACACAATGCCCCTCAACACAATAAACAGGCTTCTTAACAAGGAAGGTATGTCCATACCATATATTGCTCCAGCACTCACACACCTCTTAGCAGAATACCAAGGAAGAAGAGTTGTCCTCCAAAGAACAAGTTGTTCTGGCATTTCTGTTCAGTTGGGCTAGCATTCCTGGGAGTTCTTATTTTACATGAAGGACTCTATCTGCAGGAGCACTACTGAAGTGGAAGCTGACTGTTCCCTCTTGTTAGGGTCTGACCAGCACCAAGTGGAAACTTTATTGAACTCTCTTTTCTAAACAGAGGCATGGAAGCAGTCTGCAGCTTCCAAGGCCCCAGTGCTGCAAATGGCAAAGATATAAACATTTTGTGGTGAGAATAGAATAAGCTGTAGAAAAAATAGCCCTGAAACATTGCTGTTTTACCTTCAGGGGTGTGCTTATGTCGTGGGAACATGATGGATTGAAGCATCCCAGTGCGCATCAATGAAGGAATGGCTTTACCTCACTGCTGTTATATCTAAGTCCTCTCACACATGGTGGTCTCCACCACCTCCATGGGCATACTGCTCCAGTGTTTCACCACCCTCACTGTAAAATAATTCTTCCTTATATCAACCTTCTTGTAGTTTAATACTATTATACCTTGTCCTGTCACAACAGGCCTTGATAAAGATTCTGGCTGCATTTTTCTTGTAGGCTTTTTCAGTATTGATAGACTGCAATAATGCCTCCATAGAGCCTTCTTTTCTCCAGGCTGAATAACCAAATCTTTTGCAGCCTGTCCTTATAGGAGAAGTGTTCCAGACCACAGGTCATTTCCGTGGCTCTCCTCTGGACCAGCTCTGGATCAGGTTAATATCTTTCTTGTGTTGAGGACCCTTGAACTGGGCCCAGTACTTCAAGTGGGGACTTACCAGAGCAGAAGGGTAGAATCATCTCCCTTGTGTGTGAGGGCACATTACTGATTCATGTCCAGCCATTCATCAACTAGCAGTCCAAGTTCTCCACAGAGGTGTTTCCAGTCATTTCTCTCAGTCTGTATTTATGAGGATTGCCCTGACTCAGGTGTAGGACTGTACACCTAGCCTTTTTGGACCTCATGAGATTTGTACAGGCCTATAAGCAATTGGTGTCAGCTGCCTGGACTTCTTCAAGACCTTTGAAATAGTCCCACACAAATTCCTTGCCACCACATTGGAGAGTTATGGTTTTGATGGATGAACTGTCAGATGGATGAGGAATTTTGTGGATGGGCACATCCCAGGCATGCAGCCAATGGCTCAATGTCCTAATGGAAACCTGTTGTGTCCCTCAAATGTTAGTATTGCAATCACTGATATTTCATATCTGCATTAATGACATACACAGTAGGATCAATGGCCTTCTCAGAAGTCTGCAGATGAAATCTAGCCAGGTGGTGCATTGTTACACTGGTGAGAATGGATGCCATCTGGAGGTTCTTGGATGGGCTTGAAGACTGGACTCATGCAAACCTGATGAAGCTCAACAGGGTCAAATGCAAGGTCATCCACACTATCAATATATGTCATAGGATGACTAGAATGAAAGCAGGCATGCAGAGAAAGTGCTAATTCTCCCTTTGTACTTTGATCTCCTAAGCCTGCACCTGGAGTACTGTATGCAGCTCGGGAGCCACCAGTAAAGAAATACCTGATACATGGATCTGCTTGAGTAGGTGCAGGGGAGCGACAGGAAAATTATCTAAGCACTGGAACAGCTCTCCTATGAAGAAATGCTTCTGTAAGAGCATTGGGACTGCTCAGCCTGGAGATGAAAGGGCTCTGAGGAGACTATATGTTGACCTTTCAATGTAAGAAAGATAGAGCAAGAATTTCTACCAAAGCCTGTAGTGACAGGGCAAGTTACAAAGGTTTTAAAAAGAAAATAAATTATGTTTAAATATAAAAGATACATTTTTTTAAGATGAGCTTGATAAGAATCTGGAACAGATTTTTCTCAGAATTTAGGAATGTCCTGTCATCAAAAATGTTCAGGTTAGATGGTGCTGTGCACAGCCCAGTCTAGTCAGATATAATCCTGTCCACAGTAGGACTGTTGCACATCTTTATAAGGTCTTTAACAATCCAAAGTATTATATGATTCTATGATTCTGTCCTCTAACTTCTAAATGCCCTGTCAGACATTGTCCATAGAAGCAGGAGTTCAGTTGTTCCTCTGTGCTCATAATTTCCCACTGATTGTTCTTTCTAAGCTGGGCACAGGATGTTTCCATTAGCCTCCTCCTGTGCAGAGAGTCCAGAGGAGCACTCTGGGTTTGAAATCCAAAAAGGTAGGTGCTGCAATGACAAGGCCCTCATTGGAACATGTTCTTCATGCTCAGACTAGTGCTTGATGCTGGGATATTACCTTGGATAATAGGCATAATTTTTCTGACCTTATCCCTTTGCTATTCACATTGCTTGGTATATGTTGACAGCAAATGCATGCATATTGGAGACACAGGCTTAAGTTCTTTAAGGCACGTTAACACTTCTTGTTTGTATGAAGGGAAATGGGAAGTATCACTGTGTACTTATTAGCTTCAGAACATCATTTGGAAAACATGACAGTTATCTCCACAATGTAACTGGAAGAATTGCAGCACTGACATGCAAAGAAATTCTGCCTTGAGTCCAGGAGGAAATCATTGGAAATGCAGCGGAATCCATAAGTCCTACATCCAAGTTCTCAAAGTGCCTTGACCAGTTGAGATTCTCTTCTTAAGTCTCTTGTCAAATTATTTATAGTTGATACATTCACATCATTGGTAAGATACAAAACATTTCTAAATATATCTGGTCAAATCAAAGGACAATTATGCCATTAGTTAAGTTTGCCAGACAATACTTTGCCAAATAATGTTTGCCAAAAAATGTTCTGAATGAAGAAAGAAGAGGAATCTAGAGCATCTGCCAAACAGACTCTATAAATGTGTCTTTGCAGCACTCTGCCCTGTCTCTGAGAAAAGTTTCAAGGTAAGTGTTCTGGGTCTGGTGGTTTGTTAAAACTTCATATTTTGCATATTATGCAGTTTATTCTTCTCTCTGCAAATGGTTTCCAGATACATTTTTCCTCCCGCTTCCAAGGCATCTGCAAATTTTTTAATGACTTTTTTTTAATTTCACATAAGAATGAGAAGGTTTTTTTAAATGTAATTCATATTGTCAGATGTGTACAATCCATACAATACCACAAGATGCAAATTACAGCATTTTTAAAAGGTTGTTCTGTATTGTTCAAGGAAGAAACTAAGATTTCTCTTTTCTGTGATTTAATCATTAAACAGAAGAAGTCTATTCTTGCTAGTTTTAGCAGTTCTAGTTTGTTCCTAATTTTAAAACATTAGAACAGGTTTTCTTGCAAGCTCTTAACACTACATTTCTAATCACCCACAGGTTTCTCTGCTGACGTGCCTTCAGTAAAAGTGCAGACATGGCCTCTCCGGATGCTGAGATGGCCGCCTTTGGGGAGGCAGCTCCTTATCTCCGAAAATCAGAAAAAGAGAGAATCGAGGCTCAGAACAAGCCTTTTGATGCCAAGACATCTGTATTTGTGGTGCATCCTAAGGAATCATTTGTGAAAGGGTCAATCCAGAGCAGGGAATCAGGGAAAGTCACTGTTAAGTCTGAGGCAGGAGAAGTGAGTAAAAAACCAAAGTTTAAAAACTGCATGTAATTCCTAATCTCAGCAATTAGATGATAAACATGCATGCGTCTCCTTTTTCCTCTGACAGACCCTAACTGTGAAGGAAGATCAAATCTACCCCATGAACCCTCCCAAGTATGATAAAATCGAGGACATGGCCATGATGACCCACCTCCATGAACCCGCTGTGCTGTACAACCTCAAAGAGCGTTATGCAGCCTGGATGATCTATGTAAGTAGCAGTACTTAGTTCTTTGGGTAGCTGGGAAAAATTGCTCTGCCAGCCTAAGTAGAAGCCCATGTGCTGTCTCCTTTCCTTGCAGACCTATTCAGGCCTCTTCTGTGTCACTGTCAACCCCTACAAGTGGCTGCCAGTGTACAACCCAGAGGTGGTGTTGGCCTACCGAGGCAAGAAGCGCCAGGAGGCCCCTCCACACATCTTCTCCATCTCTGACAATGCCTATCAGTTCATGCTGACTGGTNGAGAATCGAGGCTCAGAACAAGCCTTTTGATGCCAAGACATCTGTATTTGTGGTGCATCCTAAGGAATCATTTGTGAAAGGGTCAATCCAGAGCAGGGAATCAGGGAAAGTCACTGTTAAGTCTGAGGCAGGAGAAGTGAGTAAAAAACCAAAGTTTAAAAACTGCATGTAATTCCTAATCTCAGCAATTAGATGATATACATGCATGCATCTCCTTTTTCCTCTGACAGACCCTAACTGTGAAGGAAGATCAAATCTACCCCATGAACCCTCCCAAGTATGATAAAATCGAGGACATGGCCATGATGACCCACCTCCATGAACCCGCTGTGCTGTACAACCTCAAAGAGCGTTATGCAGCCTGGATGATCTATGTAAGTAGCAGTACTTAGTTCTTTGGGTAGCTGGGAAAAATTGCTCTGCCAGCCTAAGTAGAAGCCCATGTGCTGTCTCCTTTCCTTGCAGACCTATTCAGGCCTCTTCTGCGTCACTGTCAACCCCTACAAGTGGCTGCCAGTGTACAACCCAGAGGTGGTGTTGGCCTACCGAGGCAAGAAGCGCCAGGAGGCCCCTCCACACATCTTCTCCATCTCTGACAATGCCTATCAGTTCATGCTGACTGGTAAGTTTCTTGATTTCCTTTTAAATTACTTGACTGTGAATACTCATGAAGAAGACCACATTTAAATCTTTCCCCTGCATGTGGTTCAGTCTAATGGTGTCAGAAAGGTGGATGTCCTTTCATCATTAGAAATATTCTTTTACTGGACACCGTCATTGAGATTATGTTTCTTACAATCAACTTCATAAGTTACTGTCTAAGACTTTTGTGAGGATATGTTTTAATGCTGAATACATTGTTAGACATTTAATCAAAGAAATGGCATTAAAGTTTGACAGAACAGATTTTTGTTTCTTAGTTGAGAGGATTGTTGTTTGAAGCATGTCCTTTGCAGGTCTAAAAGTCACTAGGTTCCTATTGTCTAAATATGATTGGATGTAAAGGGGAAGAAGTTTCAACACTGAAACCAATAATTCATATGGTAGTTTCACAAAACCTCTGAAAGCAGTCTTAGTCTGACATTGCATTGAAATACTCTTGAAAAATTGTTATTTTCTCCCTGTGTCTCAGGAAAAATTTCTTTTCTTTCATTCATTAATATGTATGAAAACAAAAAGAAAGCAGGGTAGTAAAAACCTTTCTAACCCTTTCTGAACCTCCAAAATTTCAAGAAAGGACAGATTCACCAGAAAATTATTAAGCTGAGAGGTATATCTAAATTTGTTCAAATGTATCTTATTCTATATATGATTATGTAGTATTCAGAGCAGTAAGAATGACAATATTGCTAAAGTAGTTGACCAATAAATAGACATTTGGTTAGTGTGCTTTATATTGGCAGTGTTTACTTAATTCATAATGCATCTACTCTTGCTGGTATCTTCAAGAGATGTGCAGGAACTTGGTGACTGCAAACCCAGACTTTTCTGCTAGGAGTTAGTTACCTAACATCTTAGTCTCCTCATTCTGCATGCAGATTATTGGAAAACACTATTCCTACAGCCACACAAGAAATGTATATAACCTGGCAAAAAGCATTTTCTTTGAGCACCAATTCAGCTACACAACCTATTAAACACTTAATGAATGTCTGTAAAATGCAACTTTGGCTATTTAACTGTAAAAACACAAGAAGGCAGGCAAAATTAGAAGTTTGAGAACAATTTGTAGTGCATATAAAAACTTATGCTTATTTTTTTTGTGAAATGCATAAAGACTAGAAGGGCTTAGACTTTATCTGCAGAGTCTTCAAAAATATAAGGTCATACCAGAAAAACTGAACAAGATTAGTCTGCTTTCCTTTAAGCAATGTGAAAAGTATTCAGTTCTGGAACTTCTCTTTATATTGGGATCTATCAGAGGAATTACTTCTGACTGAAGTATGCGTTAAAAAGGAAAGAACAATAAAATAAATGTTAACAAATTCCCAGGACAATTTACCAGATATTCCAAGTGAAATTCTACAGATCAAAAATTCTCACTGCCAACTGGTGAGAGTTACAGTAAATTTTTAAAAGAGTGAGGGAGATTTAAGGAACAGCATACAGGTAAGCTTGATTTTTATAGAAGGTAACTATAATTTCTAAACAAGGCACTTACAGGCCATGTGAATATTCATGACTTACTAAGAAAAAAATGAGACAATTTTTTCCTAAAGGGAAATTTTGACTTATAAAACTACTGTCTTATTTTTATTTAACAAAGGAGAGCATGTCAAGCAAAAAATGTATGAAATGAAGAAAAAATGTTTAGTGCAGCTGAATAATGTTTAATTTCACTGCCAGTTATAGAATTGTGGTTCAAAAAGAAGTGGTTAGAAAAAAGAAGATGCGTTAAAATCTTTCTTCTTATGTTTTCATAATACAAAGAATTTATCAATTAAGACCTACTGGTATCTGTTTTGGGAGTTCTGTTCAAAGTTTTTTAATATATCAGAAAAATATGGCAAGTTATCTGATTTCACTAAGTCCTTATAATATTTTTGTGATTTCTCTCTAGGAAACAATCAGTCTGCCATTAACAGAAAGAAAATATCTAAAGGTGGCCTATGTACTCTTCAGGAGTGTTTGTTTCTAAGATATAAACTTTATAAGAAGTGCATGTTTCTCTTCACATTAACATAGAGATAATTCAATTAAAAAATTTTACAAAAATACTCCTTTGCTGCAATCCTTTTCATACAGAAAATGAATGCATACACATAAAGAAAATACATGGCAAAAGATGGTCTTATATGACAACACACAATCACATCAGTGTTGACATGCACCCTCAGCTCAGAAGAACACAGAGCTGTGGCAGGTTAATTGGACTAGGTGATCTTTCA
>VZRI01003328.1:0-11699 GCA_013397515.1 Upupa epops
CAACCTTGTCAAAGTTTGTTCACATCACCAAAACCATGAATTACAGTAATAATCTGTGCTTTGTGATGTGAAGGTATAATGGTGACTTCTGCACTAGTATCTACAAGGGCTCTGTGAGTAGACCATTTCATCCAGGTCATCTTCCTGGGAAAGCTCAGGTTTTGATGAGCATCTTCTTACAGCTTTTTGATCAGCACAGCGAATTGTGACCTTTTTCTTGAAGGATCTGGCCTTAAGAACAGGCTTACTTTTGACTAGTTCTTTGACACTGTCAATGAGAGCTATCGTAGGCTGTCTCCCATTTGGCCATGCCCTCTCTTCAGTCAGCTAAAATCTGCCACATAGTGTTTTTGAAATGTATTTTTCTGAACTGGCGATCTACGTCAAGGATAAGGTGGTCTCACTTCCCTTGACTGTCTCTTAGTAACAGCAGAGACCTGAGTTGTCTATAGAGGTTTAACAGACTTCCTGTTTCCTTTGTTAACATGCCCCTCTTGAAGCTCTTGAATTTGCTCTGCAATGAATTTCATCTTTTGATTAACAGACTGCATCTGATCACTGACTGATTGCAGCTGTTGAATGGATTCACTGCTTTCTTTAGCATGAACCACTTGGAACTCCTGTGTCTGTTGACTTGCAGACTGTATCAGCTTACTGACTGTGCCTGCTAGGTAGATTCACTGCTTCTTTGGTGGTAAGAGTCTCTTGCAGTGCTTTGATCTGCTGTGTGATGAGTTCCAGCTGGTTGGTCTCACCGTCTTTTAGCCCATGTCACCCTCTGTAGGGCAGTACTTCTCTAGCGAAGTGGCACAGAGACTGATGTTGCTCTACTGAAGACAAAATAGAAGAATAATTCTAAACTTGGTATTTCTGGGATCTAGCACAGGCTAATCACCCAATGTCCCACTTATTCTGCAGCATGTGCTGTCTCAGATTTCTTTACTGTGTGCTCCTGAAGAAACTGTCCTAAGCAATGATGTAAAGGGAGAGCATCAGTTCTCCTCTGTCAAAGATTAGTTCAGGAAGTGCTCATATCTGACCTAGCACCACTACAGAAAGGAGCTAACATTGGCAAGCAAATATTACTATGAGGCTGTAGGTAGAGATTCCAGAAGCATCAGCTGCTCACACTCATTCTAAATAAATTTAAAGGAAAGAAGATAATTTAAAAATGCTTAACATTCCACGTTTATGTATGCTACCACAGCTAGATTTGCTTAAAATACAGAGATTAGCATTTGGATTTGCCAATGGCAATGTAGAACCTCTACCATCACTAGCACTACATCACATACTTCAATAATATTTTAGTTGTGTTCAACATGCAAACCACTGTCCTGAGTGCTTAAGAGGAAATTTCCAAATAAAACATCACCCTTCAGCACAGTGAAAACTCAAAAGGAATAGAAATGGCCTGATAATTCAGAGAGGAGTTAATGCTCCTGATGTGTAACTGACTGATAAAGTGAGAGGTGGAAAGATAACTCACTCATAAGTTACAGCCTGATTTTGTTCTTCCCAAGATATTAAGGATATTAGAATCAGAGCTAAAGTTTCAGAAGAAAAGGTTGAGTGTTTTGGGGGTTTGTTTTGCTTGTGGGCTTTTTTCAGTAATGCTTTTATCAAAGGGCTTAACTGAATAGCCAGATGTTTGGAGTCTGTGTGACCCAGGGTTATGTTGGACATTTTCCCAGTTTGTAAGTGAGCAGCCTGGGGTGGCCCAAAGCAGACTTTAACTGCTCTTGTTCCCTAGGAAAACACTGGAGACTGGTAGGCACAGCCCGCAAGTCAAATCTTGACCCATCAGACTAGACAGTGCGATCACCTCCAAATGTTGCTAGTAAGGACGTGAAGTGTGTATTTCAATGTCATGCTGTGGGATTTACATACCAAGAAGCATTAAGTCTAAATGGGATTGGCTCACTGGGGAGAAGTAGGAGAAAGCACTTGGAGACTGGTAGGCTTGAGGAGGCACAGAGTAAATTTGATAAACTGACATCTAATAAGGCAGTTACATTATTCTTTCAACAATGGGGTAAAGGGGAGGTGGGAAAGAATCCATTTAATTTTCTCTTCCTGACACTCCATTGTTATCTCTGTTTCTTTTTCAGTTGTCACTTCTACTTCTAGGACTATTTACTTGTGCCCATGATTGTCTTGTGCTGCAAGGGTGGAAATAATGATAATAAGGTCATGGTTTTTGTTCACAAAGACCTGTAAGAGCCTATTGCACCATGCTGAACAGAGGAGAAGCAGGGGCAGCTGCTACTGAGAGGGATCTGCCTAACCAAGTATGTTTGCTCCTCTTTTCTGTCTGTTAACAGACACAAATACCTGATGTGGAGATTTCTGTCCTTTAATCTAGAAACGTATCAGCAGGCTGGCCTGGTGTAGGGGAGAAAAGCAGACTTGCAGTACCTCAAGCGTTTTGCAAGAGTTTATAGTGATAGGATGAGGGGAAATGGCTTTAAGCTAGAAGAGGGGAGATCTAGATTAGATACTAGGGGATATTAGAGACTCAGGGTGGGAACCATCTCCCTCTCTACAACTACCTGAAGGGAGACTGTAGTCAGGTGGGAGTCGAGCTCTTCTTCTAAGCAACTAGCACCAGGAGGAGAGCGCAGGGCCTGAAGTGGACAGGGGATGGTTAGGCTGGATGTAAGGAAGCCCTTCCTCGCAGAAATGGTGATCAGACCCTGGAATGGACTGCCCAGGGCAGTGGTGGGATCCCTATCCATGGAGGTGTTTAAAGACAGATTGTATGTGGCCCTTAGTGCCCTGGTCTGGCCAATGTGCTTATGTTGGAATGGTCTCACAGAGTACTTGTCTCCTNTGAGCTGGATGACCTCGGTGAGCTTTTCCAGCATCAATGATTCTATGATTCTGTGTGTGCTGTGCCCTTTTTGGAGGCCCTTGTGATGCTGCACAACTTAGGGTTCCCAGTGTTGAGACGGTTCCATGATTGTCTGTACTAGCCTTTTCCTCTTAGAAAGATCTCCAAAAGCTGTGTCAGGGATCACAAAGAGCCAGCACATCTTGGTACAATTGTAACACACCTCCTCAGCCTCTAAAGCCAATCCAATAAGGCAATGCCAAAACCTCCCAATTTTCTTAATGTGCCAGTATTTCCAGCTGAGATTTTGGCTCAGTGTCAGGCCCTGAGCTAGGGAAAGAAATGCTGGGGCAGCAGGACATGCCTAAGAAAACAAGACTTGGCTGATCTTGGAGTTCTGTGGCATCACATTCTGAGTGTGAAAATCCATGCTTGTTTTCTAGATCTTAGATGCATCCCATGTTACAAGACTCAGCCCCTTCTGCCTAGTGGCCTCTGTCAGGACACAGCACTTCCTACAGTGAGGCTTTAAACACTGCATTCCTGTTTTCACGTCCTCACTGTGTGACAGATCCCCCCCACTACTTTAAACTATTAAAACTTGAAAATAGTTTCTGAGATAAAGAGCCAAAAATGAGAGGCAGAGTGCCACGGAAAGAGAGTTCAATGAGACCTCAAATTGTGGATGCAGGGATTTAGTCTCCTGCTGAATTGAAAGGCCTGGGGAAAGAAGTGGAAGTCAATAGCACCCTGTTAGTGTAATACACAGGCCAGGGCAGTGCAAGGTGGCCAAAGCATCCCAGTGTTAAATAGTATCGGGTGTTGTCAACTAAACTCTGTTCCCTTGAAAAAGGGCAAAGAACTGAGTGATTCTGGGGTCAGAAACAATTATTCAACCATGATCAGTGCACATTTCTAGGACTTCTGTAGGACTTCTGTGACAATTTCCCTGCAAATCTGTAATCAGTTGAGTCTGGATTCCTGTCATCCTGTCACCCCTTTCTCTTTCTCCCTTCCCACTAAGTTTTCACCTGTAAAGTGGACACTACCCTACTAGAAAAACACAAAGAAAAGTCATTGTCTTGCAATATGATGCAGAATTGATAAAAGCTGAACTGTCTACACAGCTGCTTTACATTTCAGTCATCACATCCATTACCATGACACACAGCAGAGACCGAGATATTTAAGAAGCTGACAAAAAAAGCAAAATTCTCAGAGTATGAGAAACCACACCAATTAGTTTCACACCCAGCTCCCCTGCTTTCTTCCCCAGCAGTCATAACCCCTTGGACTATCCTCACTTGTACTTTGAACAATCCTTGACAAACAGCCTTTGCCAGCTCCAGCTCTAATCCACAGCCTGCTTTTTCTACATGAAGAAACAACAGCAACACGGGGAGGTTCTCTTGCAAGACCATTGTCAAAATCAACAGTATTGGTGCTGAGACTTGGAGCTCTATAATTCAGTTTCTGGTGCTCTGGCAATCATTTCAGCTCTTCCCTCCACAAGCCAAACACCAATGGGAAGTCCCATTGGATGGGAAGGAAAAACTGTGAGTAGGCCCCATTGCTTTCAACTTGGTAAGGATTCCACATCCCCCAGACTCAAATAAATTCTAATATTCTTTTAAATAAATAAGAGACAGGAGGTTATTATTTCCCTACAAGGCTCACAGCTGGGCATGGCAGGACAATCTGGCACCAGCTTCCAGTGAGGGATCATGCTGGAGTGGCCTCACCCATTGCTGGGACTGCTCCCCGCACTAAGAAACAGCTAAAGCAGCATCAGGGGGAGCAACTTGGAGAAACAGCTAAAGCAGCATCGGGGGAGTAACTCGATGCATTTTCCAGGGAAAGAGGGAGACAGAGCTGGAGTGGCTCTTGCCCAGGGGACACCTATGGAAATAAACCTACGCCCTGCCCTGGGCTAAAGGTCTGCAGAGAAACCTCTCGCTTTCCACTTAGTGATTCCCTTGCCAGTCACACATGATGCCAGGACTGTCTATCCCCCTCCTCCACCTCCATCTCATCTCACTAACCAAAGTCTCCCCAGCCAGGAACTCCCTGGCCACCTACTGCTGCCACTCGGCCAACGGCTCCTCCTTCACTCCCATGTTGAACAGAGCTGGCACCTCCTGCTGCACCATGACACCTCCAGGCCTGGCTCCCAGAGTGCTCTGGCCATGGAGCAGCATCTGCTCTTCCCTGCATGAGCATCACCCCTATCACCAAGAACCACACAAACGGCAGTCTAGCCCCACTGCGTGAGAGGGGGCAGAGCTGCCTCAGAAGGTCCGCATGCGGTGCTGAGTGGTCTGTGTCGTTGCATGTGTGGCAGGTTGGCTCTAGGTGGACACGGGCAATGGCCTGGGGATGCCACCACTCACTNTGGCAGGTTGGCTCCAGGTGGACACGAGGTGCCTGCCAGAGCCACTCTGCCACTGCCCTACGCAGCCGGGCAACGGCCTGGGGATGCCACCACTCACTCATGGCTGAGAGATGGGCGAGGAGAGAGCCCTCACCCAGTCAGGAGTGTCCTGAGCCAAACAGGCTCAGCTGCAGGAACTCAGTTGCATTCGTTTAATTTGCACTCAAATCCAAACATGTTTTGGCAGCGAGAAATAAAAATTTAAATCTTCAAGCAGCTTCCCTTTGTTCCCCAGTATTCACTTTACTCATGATTTTCCGCCAGTTCTGGCAGGGGGCCCTCCACAGACTGCAGGTGGACATCTGCTCTGGTGGTTGCTCTGCGCTCAGTCTGAGCAGCAGCCTGCGTTAACAGCAGGCTTCACCAGAGGTTGTCAGAGCTGTGGGAGCCTTTTCACATAGCGTGTCTGCTTACAGCTCTCACCAGCACTCCTCAGCCCTATCCCCATGAGTAGTCTCCCTCTGTACTGAGGTGAAACCATTCCTGTAGAAGTCACTTCATTCCAATGACAGAAGTGCTCGTGGTAAGGACTTTGTGTGGTGGTTGCTCTGCGCTCAGTCTGTGGGTTGTCTGCTGGAACTTGATCTGCTCAGCAAAGTTTCTCTCTCTGAAGAAAAGAATACAGTAAGAAGAACACTGGCACAAGGAGTATGGTGAAAAATTAGTCAAAGAGCAAGAGTGGTCTTTGTGCTATGAAAGATTTGTTTTCAAGAGCACAGTTCCTACAGTAAGAAGCCAAATATTGCTGAAGCTACATCAAATGGGTTATTTCCAGTTCACAGTGAAGAAACACTGGGATGGGAGAGTCTGTGAAAGGGCCCAATTTCCCGTATGTGTTTTGGAAGTGATAGAGAGAAGGGAAGATGTGCAAGCCGGCCTTGTTTAAGTTGGACCAGTCAGGTACCGCCATCACACTGATGTCACATGCTGGGGGAGCAGTTGGCAACCACAGGAATGGAAGAGTATACCAACTATCAACTGCTGTTTGAAGGAGGCTGTGTGCAGTAGATAGTAGTAGCTTGCTCATTTGAGTGCGTTTGGCTGTTATTTGGGGTTCTTCGTCCAAAAAAAAAAACCAAACCAGAGGCAGAACCAAGGTTCTGAAGATCTAGGATTTGAAAGAAAGCTCTTGCTCTGAGGCTAAGACTTGCCTAGAGGTTGACAGCTTTAATGTTTCCTTGTCTGTCCTGACAGTACTCAGTGGAGAAGAAACATGGCAAGAGCTGAGCAATCTGGATGTCTCCACCAGGTAAATTTACCCAGGTAAATGCTGCACAGTTCAGAAGGGGTTAATCCTCTGTTTTCTTGCTAGCAAGGGGGTTTCTTATGTCTACTTAGATATTGAGATGCAACTCTGTCTGGGTTATGGTCACATCCACATTTTCTATTCTGAGAACAAAATTGACTACCTTCCATCAAGATGATACTTCTAATAGCAATTGGACCAAAGTAGTTATTTCTTCCTTGTTCTTGGAATTCAAGTCTATCCAAGAGCTATAGCTTTCCCAAATGTTTAACTTCTCATATTATTTTAGGAAGTCTTCTTGTTGCTTGGTTTTTTTTTTTTTTTTTTTTTTTTTTGTCTTGCTCCTGATTATCCCATAAACCAGCATCCTCTATTCTAGAGTACTAGTGTACAATTTGCCCTTGTTCAGCAGATTTGGGGTTGGCTTAGTTATTCTTTTGCACAGAATCAAAAACTCAGCCACATGTCAACTAAGTGGCAACGATATTTTTCTCTTCCCCGCATCCCATGAAAAGTCTGCAGTAAAGGAATTACACAGCTTTACCCATCTTCATATCTAGGAACATCTTTCCATCATGAAAGTTCCACTGATGTAACTCAGATAACTTTAAAGCTATCTGGAGCTGAAGGTAATCTCAAGAGAACTTGAAACATTCTAAAATAGCATTACGTGGTCCCAGAAAAGCTTAGTCAAATATTCAGAGCAGTAGACTGTGCACTAATCCAATTGGTACATTTTCACTGGTAGTTGTAGGACATCCAGAAACTCTTTTCTCTTGCAGCAAAAACACAGCATCTGATGTCACTGGGAAGCAGAGGCTGTGGGTTGCTTGAAAATAAACCATACATTCCAGCACAGTAATTCTTGTTTATAAAGGGTTGTATTTGCCTCCAACTAACAGTGAGTAGTAGAAGTACTTTCTCAAAATTCTGTTCACTACTGTTAATACCAGAAAAAGTCCTTCTAATGCTTCCTTCCTGTGTCATTGACATGAAAGTCAGGAGTGGTACCCTGGAAAGTGAATGAGGTGTGACCTGCTGGCCCAGTAAGAAAGGCAAAGAAAGGAATTAGATTTGCATTGAATGGAGTTGCCACCTTACTTGGGTGTTTGGTAGGCTAAACCTCTCTACTGAGCAGGTAATCATTTAACAGAAATGAAAAGTAGTGTGGGTGTGATGATGGGAGGAGGGTGGTCAGTCCTTTAGTTGCAGTATCTGCAGACAAAGTGTTATGCTTCTGGGACACCCCTTGTGCAGACACCCACACATGACAGAGCTGTGTGTGCAGAAGGAGTTGCAGTTCATCTATCTGAATAAATTTTTCATGCTTGATTCCTGGATTCAGGCTGTGGAAATCCAGTGTTAGTGTATAAGGCAGTGCAGTATCTGGAAAGCAGGTTTTCATTCTGTTGCATTTCCTGGTTCTCAGAAAATGCTATCCCAATTCTGAAATTCTTTTGATGCAAATATTAAGGGTAGATATAAATTATGAAGGAAAGGAATATATTTGCTGATTTTCTTCTAATTAAGTGCAGATTGAACTACATATTCCTTCTCACAATCGGAATTTTGTACTTAGTAAAGAGAGCTGTGATTCAGAACATTTTGATAGGAAAGATCTTCAAAACTAAAAATGCCGCATCCTGTGCTTAATGGCATCATTCAGAAACTAAGAGCATTTCTTAGTGTCAGTGCACCCTCCAGTGGTTATAAATATTAAAGATGAAAAAGGTGAAGACAAGGAGGAAGAGGGGACTGAAGAGGAAGAGAACTGTAATAGTTTTTTTTCTTTCTTGTATAAGGAAGTAGAATGGGTATTTTATTGCTATTTTAAATAACATAAGAAGTAGAGCTTCTTTGGTCTTAGGAGCCTTAACTGAGATGGGTAAAAAACACTCCCTCACAAGTAGAGACAGTAACATACAGGTTACTCCCAACCTACAAGACAGTAAATTTGATCAAAGCTTATGTGAAGAATGTTCTCTGAGGACAGTTTAACCAGAAGATTTCCTTTTGGGTGCAACAGGATTTTTGAAACTGAATACCAAAGTAGTTTTTTAATCTTTTTGAATCAACAAGCATCAGCATCTTAATAAGTGATGTAATTGCAATTCCACTGCTCTTGGAAACACCAAATGATGAAGGAATCATTTTCCTGTCCAGAAGCAGAGGGTGAAGTAATGAAAAAAACAAATCTTGAATCTAATTGGAATTCATTATGGTCTTTGATAGTTAAGAATTGATGAAGGTGTTTGCATTACTGCCTCATAAACTTTTAAAACCATTTCCTACAGGTGTTTCTAGCTGGCTGCTCAGGAGTGCTGCTGATGCTGAGGAGGAAAGAGCAATAAAGGAGCTGTGCTCTAAATCTAGTAAATAGTAAATTAGTCACTCTTTTCTAAACAGCAGTATTTCACATACATGAACTCTAAGGGGTTTTCTCCCTTCTTTGGGTATCTTCAGGAGAGTATTATGTGGTTCAGCAGCCTCACAAATACCGTTCAACAAGAACTGTGTCCTCGCCTCTGCAAGATGAACTGTTATCCTTGGAAGTGACCAAGCACAAGTTGCAGAAAGGTAAGCACTTTTCATCTTCTTGGATGTTTCCCCCTTTACAGTTAGAGGGAGGAACTGTTACACAGTGTGCTGTTCCTCCCTGCTTTTTTAATGTAATGACAATAAAAGCAGACTACAAAGATCATATAAATACTTCATTAATCTTCCCCCCTTTTGACTATATTTAGTGGCACACATGTGGTGACTACTTGCAACTTGCAACTGATCCAGTGTGTTGAAAAGAGCTTCCTCAAAGCTGTGTTTAACAAATTATTTCTTTCTCTCCGTCTATGCCTTTGGTCATTGCTATCTGCCCATACTCATTATGTCTTACACCTCTATTCACATACCCAGTTGCCAGGTCCATTGACCAAAGCTAATGCCCATGCAGATCACCTAACCTTGTCAGTTACAGTAGCTGACAAGTTTAAACAGGCACAATTACCTCTCTCCTTTTTTTACCAGAACAACCGGTCTTTGGCATGAGCTTTTGGTATTCCTATATCACATGCACCACGTACTGTACAGTCCTATGCTGATTGTCAAAAGCATCTTCAAATTTCTATGGCAATCGGCACAAATTCAAGAGGTCTGAAGGCAAATGAATTGTGGTAGACGGATGTCACACAATATGCACCATTTGGTAAATTACATTTCTTACATGTTTCTTTTCCTCTTGTGTTGTGGCCTAAACAGGAGAGAAGGCTAAAGATGTTTGTAAACACAGGCACAGGGCATTTGTAATGATGGGAGTTCCCCAATACATGTGCACTGACAATGGCCCAGCATGTGCTTCAAACCATATTCAGTGCTTCTTACTTTTGTGGGGCATTAAATATGCCTTTGGTCTCCCTTATTCACCAACAGGCCAAGAGATCATTGAGTGCTCTCCTGCTCTCCCCACACCTTAAAATCAATACTGGATAAATTGGGGGGGGTGGGGGTGTGTGGAACCAGTGGGTACAGCACCACAGGAATACCTGGACAAAGCTCTACCTGTTTTAAATTTTTTGAACCTTTTTGCAATGGATGAAAGATCTAACATTCTTTGTCAATTTTCTCCACACCAACAGCCTCGACACTTTGCAAAAGTCCTTTATAAAGATCTACATTCAGGACAATGGTGAGGTTCAGTTGACCTAATCTCTTTGGGAAACAGCTATGGGTGTGTCTCTCTACCCACAGGTCCTTACTGGCTTTCAGTGAAGTTTATAAAACCAGCCATGGACAGGGCAGAGCAATAGCATCTGTTGACCATGATCCGGGATTTTCCCCATGATTCCATGACTCTTGAGGATGTGTTTTTTGTTTGTACATTATTATGTCTGCTTTTGATACATTTTTGGTTGACTAGTAATATTTGTTCGGGTTCACTGCTTATATTACTTTGCCAAATTACCTTTGTACAGTATACTGTTTATTGGACTTGTGTTCTAGATCCTCCACTTCTTCAGTTCATGACCTGGTGGGATCTAGAGCCTCCTGTGAGCAATAACATCACTGTATGGATGGGAGGAATTTGAATCCCTCCATGACAGGATGATTATAATGTATCTATAGCATATAATATGACTTGTCTGATTTTTATCCTATATGCTTTACTAATCACAAAAATGTATCTCCTTGTGTACGTATATTAGTTCAGTTATATCTGAAAGGATTGTTACTAAACACAGGAAAAAGTAATTATTCGATGATAACTATACCCTCTATAGGTAATAGTAGTGAGCTGAAGGTATCTTATCATTTTACCTGCCCAAAATACCCACTTTATGTCATACAGCAATTGCATTCCATCAGACAGTTACACTGGACACCACACATAGGACAAAAGGTATATAAGCAAAATCTCACTGAAAGCTTTGTCCTGGACTGAGAACCAAAAGGAATGTTTAGAGAAAATACTACCAACACCGTGATAACATGTTTTCAAAAGGCAAATCATTCAATGGTGTGGAAGTATGGCAGGGCCCCTACTACAATAGATAGTCAATCATACTTACTCTGATGTTAAGACTAAGCTTTGGAGACTGATGTTACCTTTTCTTGTTAGAACTATTTATCATCTATCTATGAGTGCTAACATTAACCAAACTAATCTCTCTCTATTGAATTCTGATCGAGTAACCATCTGTACTACTCGCCCATATATATTTACACTGACAAATGGAGCTATGCAGAAGGATTCCCCTTACAGATTAGAATCTGCACATATGGTGTTTAAGATGTGTGATACTGCAGGAGACACGAGTAACTACTCTCATATTTTACTTTTCCGCAGAGGTGTGGAAGTTTGGGCCCCAGTCAATCTGACAAGGTCCTGGGAAGGCCAGAGTGCCATGGGCTACTGTAATGGTTTATCTGAATGTAGATTGATCCATTAACAGAACTCTTACTTCCTCTTAGAAGTAAGGATAAGAATTTAAATAATTCCCAATTATTTAAATATTAATTCAAGTGAATAGGTCAGGAAGCTGGGACAAAAGGTAAATATGAATAACTAAGTTAAACAGAAAGCTAATCTAAACAAAGATAATCTAAACCAACAGATAAACTAATCAAAACAAACAAAGCTTATCAAAACAAAGAAAAGCTTTCAAAATAAACAAACTACTTTTCTGAAGAGTTGCAAT
>VZRI01003328.1:11782-33699 GCA_013397515.1 Upupa epops
GGGGGGTGGGAAGAACTGGGTTTTTCACTAAACAGCCCTTTTGAAAGGTTGTACAGGGGGGTAGAAGAGAAGAGTAACTATTTTCCACTGTAGAAAAAAGATCCAAGTCCCCTGCAGGGCAAAGATTAATCACCCCTGAACTAAGAGCCACTGCTCTTAACTTCCTCAACTGCTCAAGGCCACCTCAGGCATTCAGCTCAGCTAAACGAAACCCCCTATCTCACCCTTGCACAGAGGCAGATCAGCACAGGGGTGAGATCAACGTTGGAGTGGGGAGGGAAGGGAAGAGAAAGAGACAGAATGACAGAGAGAAATCTGTGTCAGGCAGAATGCAGATTATGCTTCAGTGGGTTCCTATGCATTCAGAACCTCTCTCCAGCCTCTGTCTCTGTAATGGTTTAGGCAGAGGGTCTTAATTGGTTTGGTTTGATGCCTATAATTCTAGCACAACAACCAGCTCTCACCGAGAGTTCAACAGGTAATTACAGAATCCTGCTTCCTGTGAAACCCTAACAGACACCTAGCATGACTGTTTTCAGATGAAATAAATGAAGCAAGAAAAATAATTAAGTGTTTTTTAGGAGGACTGATTTTTGCCATAGTCTCTGCCATTATGATTATATCATCAGCCATTGCAGCCGCAGACATTGACATTGCAGTCTATGCAGCCACATTGACAGAATCTGTTTAGACGCCCAAAGAGGTTTAAACCATTTTAACCAGTGTGACAGAGGAATTAAAATGACCCAAGAAGAAACAGCCAAAGAAATAATGAGTAGATTGCAAACTATGGAGGCAACTGTAATATGGATTAGAGATAAACAATAGGCATTACAAACCCGATTATTATTGCAATGTGATTGGGAGCATTCACATAGTACCTTATGTGTCACATCTCTTTCTTGGAATCTATCTTTTCATTGCTGGGACGTGATAAAAAGTCATGTCTTCAAGCATTTGGTTTTACCTTACAACAAAATATAGCTTCATTACAAACCCAATTGAAGAATCAAGTAATGGAATTACAAAAAATTAGTCATGATCAAATAGTTAATGAGATCAACAGGGACTTGTCATGGGTAAATCCTAAGACATTGTTTAGTGGTCTTAACCTAAGAATCTGGACATTCATTGGAACAGGATGTCTTGTCATAGTCATTATGATTTTGTTGTTATCTCTTTTAATGAGACTTGTTTTTCAGGCCAAGCATAAACAACACTCTCTTAATGCCAAGATAGTCACAATGCAAATATTAAGTCCAGGAATGGGAGATGTGTGACGGCAACAGGTGAATGTTTCCCCAGCATGAAACCATGAAGAGCACCCTGAGAAAAACAGGAAGGGCCTCTAATCCCAAGAATGATTACTCTCAGTCAACAAGACAGAGATCTACATGCAAGCATTTAACACACTGACTGAATAGGCATAAAAAAGCACTGATTAGATAGTTAACAAGGTAATATGAATTACATTTTGCTCTGTAGAACTAAGGAATGTGTCAATAGAATGTTGTGATATCCTCTATTTTTTGCTACAGATGTCTGAGGTAGTTTTCATTAAAGGATCTCTGTGCATCCAGAAACAGGGTCTATTTTCCTTTGTTAGCTACAGAGTAAAAAGAAAACACAACTTTTTCAGAATTTCATAGCAAAATACATTTGTTTGTCTGTATAAGTCACTGAAAAATTGAAAAGTTTGAAAATAAACAGTGATGAGTTAGAATAAGAAAGATAGAGAGTGCTTTTGATGGCAGAATTGTCAACATTTCTCTGTTTTTATTTTCTGAATAGCCGTTATTAGTGAAAAACATTAATTGATTCTATGCCTCTTTCAAAGTTTTGCTCTCTCTCTTAACTGGGATAGAGGATAAGTAGATCAGTAAAAATGCACTAGATCACATTTTTATGATAAACAATTCAACTCACTGCTCTGTTCAGTTTTTGGAATGAAGTTACATTGAGTTAGGCCTTTTTTTCTTTGACCAAGTATTAAGTGAATTCTTTGGGATCCCTTCAGAAGGACAAACTCCAATTCGAGGTGTCAGAAGGAATCGAAAAATAGCTCTTGCTGAAGCTCTACCTTGCTTTTAGTTCCTTCCATCACAGACTGAGAGTTGTTTAGGTAGGAAAGGATTGAGTTCAACCATTAACTGATGAAAAGTGTTGCATACAATAGATCATCTTAATAGTATTAATCATACTGATATACAAGTATTGACAATTTAAAAAGGAATAACTTGAAGTTGGTTTAAAAACATCACAGTCATAAACTGAGAAGCTAATTTGGATTTTTTTTGTTTGTTTGTTTTAATTGGGTTATTATGCTTTGTAGTGTCTGGTCTTGAGTAAACTGGAATTCTGTTACCAGCAGTGTAATAAAATGCTACTTGCTTCAAGTTTTTAGTTGAAGGAAAACCTATATTGGAGATATTAATTAGCAGATGCTTGAAATGAATTAAAAGACTTCTTTGTAAAAAAGGGCATGATCATGCAGAAGAGCAGGCTATGGTATCGCCCTTTGTATCCGTGTATGCTGGTGGTGATTTGCTCTATGTTGACGTGCAGAAATTAACCCCCAGCTCAAAATTAGAAGCAGGTATGGTTATTGCAGCACTGGGCAACATTCAGGGATCTTTCCACAAAGCATGTGCACCAAAGAGTGAGTTTGTTGTGGTTATATAGGATGTTCTCATACATAAACAAAGACATAATCATACATACAGATTAAGTTTCTGAGATACGGGTTGAGTTATTAAAACAAGTTCTTGGAACTCATTAACATAGATCTCGTCTTTCTTGCACTTGCATAGTAACACCAGGTGGTTGTGGGCCGGGGTCTCTGGGAGGAAGGCAGCAGTCTTCCTCAGTATGAACATTTGACTTTTGGCAAGAATGCCAAGTTGTCATGAACCAGTAATCACAAAGTTGACTGAAGCCAGTTTCTTACCTGCAAAGCTGATCCTCATCACAATGAAGTAACTGTTACCTATTTTTCAAGATGTATCATGTCTTTGATGTTACAAATCATCTAATTTCCACAGAACAATAAAATCACTCTATCTTAACTATTAATTAACTAATGCTAAGCCTTACTTAATCTACTATATGGTCTAAACTCCTTATTTCAGTTTCCTTCATCAATGCCTCTTCAGCAGCTGGGAGAAGATGCTATAAGCACTGCTAGATACTACTGCACAGAGCAAATGCTTAGCTGAATTTTCTTTCTATCTTTCCAGCTAAAGCAGTTTCTTTCAGTGTGCATAAAATAGTCTTTCCAGTTCATTTTTATTTATACTAAAAGTATTGTAGTAAGTCTGATACAAACCAGAAGTATTGGAGACAGACAGGACATTTTCCACCTTAAAAATCAAGTACCTTAGAAAATAAGCCCTACATTTAAATGCAGGCATCAGAAAAAAAGGATTTGGACTATTTTTTGACACACAAGCCAATCTGCCAATTCAACAGACATTAGCATTATGAATATTTTATTCAAATTTATTTATATGAAGACACAGTGAATATTTTTAGGAAATTACAAATAAATATATGCATTGATTTGCCTTAAATTGTATTATAAGTTTATAAGAGGAAATAATGTTCTCATGTTTCAGTTTTTAGAACTTCAATAGCAATTTAACAATTCTTCAAAAACTGTTCATTTTCTTAAAAAAAAAATCTTTAATTGTAATGGATTGAGGCTGGGCTTACCACTAGAACTTTTCCTGATCCCAGTCCTTGAGAGCAACTGTAAAGGTCTGGTGTTAGCACTTGCAGAAGCAGCCACTGTCTGCACAAATTGGCCATTAACTGCAGAAGTCAAGGTGCTCAGAAGGGGCTGAGCTGAAAAGTAAAATCACTGAACAGGATTAATTGTGTTCTAACTCCAACGAGGACAAAAATAGATGTTAAAAACAACTCACTTTCAGAAGAGGACATTAGTCCCTTATGTGAAGTGGCTGAGCACTCCATATAGTCTTGTATAATATTTTTAGTAAATAAGAATGAAAATAAACAATTATATGTGAATTTCTTTCCGCATGCTTAGCTTCTAAATTTCAGTCTAAATTTAAGCAAAATGTGCAAAAAGTAAAGGTAGAAGATTAATTCTGGTAATTTATTTGTTACTGAGTAGAGTCTTTACTTGTTTGATTATATCATGATGCTAGGTTTTGATTTGTACAGTGGCATAGCACAATTTAGCTAACTTTATAAATGGACAAAAATTACACACAGTTACAAAAACACAGCAAGAAATATCTCTTTTATAAGTGACATATAATTCAGATATCAAGTCTCTGAGGACAAAGAATAAACATACTGTAATGAAAGAATAAACATACTGTAATGTTACCTTCACCAGCTTATCAGATGTGTGGATCCACTGACCTGCCAGATACTAATGAACCACATACAGAAGGCAATTCCCTAGCACTCTGAAGTCTGTTATTTTTTTTCACAGTAGCTTTCATCACTGAAACCATGTAGGAACTGGTGGGTTTATGCCAAGTGAAGGTTCTTTTATATTTGCAAGGGGTCTATTTAAGCTGATTTACACTGGCAATATGCTCAAAACAGATGGAGTACCTTTACAGATCAGTACCTTTATATGACATCTCTAAATGAACATTGCCAAGCAAAGGGATCCCAACACAAAATGACGCAGAGGCTTCAATTACACAAATCAGAACACTAAGCAGATTACACCTGCTCAGGAAGGCAGACTTTCATCTCTGTTATTCTCTTTCTAACTGTTGTAAAAGCTGGACATAAGTGTATTTCCATGGTCTGTTTTTTTCTTCTGCAAGGGTACTACTGATCATTTACCTATCCTAGAGGGACCTAAGTAATGCTGTCCCTTGGAATTGTCCTAGATTAAGCAGACTAGTCTGTCTGCAGTTGGGAAGCACCAGATAAAGTTAAATTGCAGAGCTGACGCTTTCTGATTAATTTTTTCTTTCCTTAAGGTTAGCCCAGTGCAATCATGTAACATATCAGGTAATCTAAATAGATAGACATTCCATTATACATACAGACTACTAATAATTTCAGACATTTTAAAAGTCAGTTCAATGATTAAACATGCTTCAGCAAATGTGTTTCAGTTAGATTTAACATTAAGAACATTTATCTAACTAACAGTTTCAACTTCAGCCATTTGTGTGCAATATTTGAGTTTCTGAAACAATACCACATATCAGATTACCCTTTGTAATTTTGATTGTTAGCCACAAATTATTAGATTTAAAATTTGGAAGGGAAAAGTTTGGAAGACAATATAGTTGTTTTATATGGCTTTTTTCCCATGATGTTCTTGCACAGGCTGCTCTTTTGCATCGTGTTCCTAGCAAGTCTTATTTCACTCCTCATTTTTAGATTATCATATACATATGTTGGTAAGTTTTTTCATTGGAAGGACACATGCTTTTAAACTCAACTGTAATCTAGAAGCTAAATCTTATGTTGTTATAGTGAATGTATTTTTAAAAAAATCTAACAAGGACAGCATTGATCTTTTAGGGGATTTTTATTCTTTTTGTGTGTCTCTTCTCTTCCCACCAGGAGGGCTTAGTGTAAAATGATGAGGACATTGCCTTTTTTTCTGAAATACAATAGCCTGTTGTTTAATGCAGAAGAGATGCCTGTTAATGACAAGTGGTATATTTGTTTTCCCACCAAGGCTGACACACAGTTTGAGAGGTCAACCACTGCCTGATACTGCATTTACCAGCTTCAACTGGTCTTTTCCCACAGGCAATGAATTTGTATGAGAACTGCCCCAGCTGCTTTTCCACTTGTGTCTCTACCAGATCTCCAGCTTCTTTCCCTCACTCAAGGCTGAACACAGTGCCAGTTAGAAGGTAATTAATCTGTCCTGATAAATAAAGCAGTGCTTTATGGGCGAGTGGGTCAGACCTGGGTGACCACAAGCAAATGCCTTGTGTTACAAGTTTAGTTTTATAAAGGAGTCCATTGAGTGTTTTGATAGTCACTTTAATTAACAGGTGAAGATGTAAAATAAAAGCTAGGACATTGCAATTGAGAAGATTTTGTTTCCCATCTGACGTTAAATATTTCCATAACCCATAGATGTTTCCAGTTTGAGAACTTTGAGGAAAATAAACATCACATGGGAGAGGTTGGGAGATGCTTACTTACAGGAAAAACTCAAATTTGTGATATCTTTTGGATTCATTGCCCCCACAGCACACAAGCATTACTGAAAGGAGATTTCTGTCCCTTTGCTCGTTCCCCCCATTAAGAAGCAGGCACTGTTTCTGGTCATGCACTGAGGGCCTTTTTCCTTCACTGTGGCAGGCAGTAAGATAATATCCTATTGTATTCAAGCAAGATCAGGCTCGATGAAGCATAAAATCAGCTATTTCCAAGCATAAAATCAGTTATTTCCAACCAGCTTACTTTTGACTGAAGGATCTCAGAGAGAGAACTAACATTTCACTCACCAGAGCAATTTACCTGTTCCAAAAGCAACAGAAAACCAGAAGATACCAGAAGAGTATAGGATTACTTGAACATTGCTGAGGAACAGATTACCCCTACTATTTGTTCTGAAACCATCTTTGTATAAAATCTTTCATTAAGAGAGCATTTAGTTAACAAAATAGAGGGCAAAATTGGGAATTAAAACAAATAAACAAAAGATACTAATCACTTGTTATAACCGTATTTCAGAACTATTTCAGGGTAAGATTTCAAACAGCTAAAGCCATGTCAATGTGTTATTTTTTTGCTTTCTAAGAGTTCTTCAGTCAGAGTGCATTTAAAAAAATAATTATTTTTAGTTATATATTTAGTTTCATTTAAAAATAGTGTAGCAAGATCTCCTTTCAAATATTAGTTGATTTGTCTGTATACACTGCATGGAAGTTCTTTATGGTCAGTGGGCTAAGATATTACACTATAGTAAGCAAGACTGTCACAGGTAAAAAAGTAACCTATTATTGAAAAGGTCAACACCGTGTCTAGTATTTCTGCTATTCTTCCATCTGTATGAGTCATATGCTTGTCGTAATAGTTAAGCTATAGAGTTTAAGCAAATGTATAGCTCAGTGTGAGCATTAGAAAAGGGCTAGGAAGTGGGAAAATACTATGCGTTTTGGCAATTCATTGCCACTCCCATGAACAGTTTAATTCATGCAGGTACTGTGTTGAGTTCCCTTCTCCTATTTCTAGTACATTAATCAGAGTAATTATTAGAGTATTGGAAAAGTGTAGTTTAAATGACCATGAAATAATAAGAATAATTATTCAATAGCATCTCAATTTACCTAGACAGCAAAACATTGCCATCTATGGCACATTCATACTAACCCCATGCAGTCAGATTTGTCAAGTAACCTTGTGTTCCTTAGGGGCTGAATCTGGCTGCTGTGAAGGAGAGATGGCTGTAACCACTTAAACTCTTGTTAGTATGCAAACTTTGTCCATATGGAGTTGTTATTCTGGTTCATGGTTAGGTCCAAGTTTCTCTGTACTACTCAGTGAAGATTCTATTTCTATACTGTCCAGAGCCTGTTTATCAGAGAATTAATCTGTGTTTAGGTAGAATTCTCCAGTGCTGTTGATGATCCTGGAAAAATAGAAGGCAGGGCTAAAACCCTTTGATGAAAATTAAATTGCCAAGCAGTGTAATAATGCCCTGTTTCTATGAGGCTGCCAATTTGTGCCAGCTTTGGTTAAATGTTTGCTCAGAGGTTCAGTAATTAGATCAGATTTTCTAAAACACTTTACTGTTGTGCAAATATAAGAAAGAAAGGAGAGAAAACATTTTAGCTTATGTCAGTGTGTTGTTATAGTAAATTCAAAAGTATATGAATCCGAGGAAAACCACTAAACAGTTTGCCTCTTGAAATTTCCCAATAGTCCAGTGTTCCCATTGTGCTATTTCTACACCACTATCTCCTTTGTTAATTACTGAGTGACCTCTCTTAGCAAAATGTCTATACTTATGCACACATACAGAAGGTATGTGACAAATGTCTGTACTAGGGAAGCCAAAGGTAAGTATTGCCCAGTGTCTTTCATTCAGCAACATATGAGAGAGGAGGCTAGAGAAGAATGTAAATTCCTATGATACTTCACTTAAGTCCTCTCCTTGCACCCCAGACACTTGTGTCTCAGCCTTTGTCCTCCAGACTTGGTTTTCATGTACTAAGTCACAGAATCACAAAATCACAGAATGTTAGGGATAGGAAGGGACCTTGAGAGATCATTTTGTCCAATCCCCTTGCCACAGCAGGATCCCCTAAAGCAAATCACACAGGAACATCTTGAGGTGGGTTTTAGATATCTCCAGAGAAGGCGACTCCAAAAGCTCCCTGTGCAGACTGTTCCAGTGCTCTGTCACCATCACTGTGAAAAAGTTTCTTCTTGTATTTCTGTGGAACCTCCTATGTTCCAGTTTACACACCTTTCCCCTTGTCCTATCATGGAGTGATGCTGAGAAGAGCCTGGATCCTTCCTCCTGACACCCACCCTTTACATATTTTTAAACATTAATGAGGTCACATCTCAGTCTCCTTTTTACCCAAGCTAAAGAGACTCACCTCCTTCAACCTTTCCTCATCAGGGAGATGCTTCACTCTCTTCATCATCTTTGTAGCTCTGCACTGGACTCTCAAGCAGTTCCCTGGTCCTTCCAGAACTAAGGGACCCAGAACTGAGGAGCCCAGAACTAGAGACAATACTTCAGATGCAGTCTCACCAGGGCAGAGTAGAGGGAGAGGAGAATCTACCAACCACTCTCCTTCTAAGCCACCCCAAGATGCCATTGGTCTTCTCGGCCACAAGGGCACATTGCTGACTCACCCTGTTGGCCATCAGAACCCCCAGGCCTCTTCTACACTGCTCCCCAGCAGGTCAGTCCCCAACCTATAGTGCTACCTGAGGTTGTTCTTGCCCAGATGCAAGATTCTACACTTACCCTTGTTGTACTTCATTAAATTTCTCTCTGCCCAGTTCTCTAGCCTGTCTAGCTCCTGCTGAAAGGCAGCACAGCCCTCTGGTGTGTCAGCCACTCCTCCCAGCTTTGCACTATTAGGAGACTTGCTGACTCTCTAATCCCTCATCCAAGTCAGTGATAAATACATTGAATAGTACTGGTCTCAGTATAGACCCCTAGGGAACTCCACTACATACAGGCCTCCAACCAGGCTCTGTCCCACTGACCACTAGTCTCTGGCTTCTACTCTGTACCCAGTTCACAATCCACCACAATGCCTGATTGTCCAGACCACATTTCCTCAGTTAGGCTGTGAGGATGCTGTGGGAGACTGTGCCAAATGCTTTACTGAAATCAAGATACGCCACATCCACTGCTTTGCCATCATCTATCCATCTGGTTATATCTTCATAAAAGGCTATCACACTGTTGAACATGACCTCCCTGTGGTGAAGCCATGTTCGCCTCTTGTCCTCAGTATGCCTGAAAACAGCTCCAAGGACAAGTTGTTCCATCACTTTTAGGGGGGTGGGGGTAAGACTTATCCAGGTTCTCCTTCTTGCCCTTTTTGGTGACTGGAGTGACATTTAATCTCCTCCAGTCCCCAGGCACCTCTCCTGTTCCCCATGACTTACCAAAGAGGATAGAGAGTCGCCTAGCAATAACTTCTGCCATGTCCCTGTGGGTACATCCCAACAGGATCCATAGATTTATGCACACCCAGTCTGCTTAATTGGTCTCTAAGCCAGTCCTTGCCAATCAGGGCAAACTCTTCTGTATCCTAACTTCCTCTGGGGCCTCAGTGGTCTGGAACCCATCAGGACAGCCATCAACAGTATAGACAGAGGCAAAGAAATGATTCTGTATCTCTGTCTTCCCTGTATCCTCTGTCAGCAGGACATCCGCCTCAATCAGCAGGGGACCTACATAGCCTCTAGTGAGCACTTTTGGTTACTCTTGACCTCTCTTGCAAAATTTAATTCCAAGGAAGCCTTGGAGCCTTGGCTTTCCTAGTTGCATTCCTACATCCTCTGACTGCAGTTGTATAATCATCTCAAGTGGTCATTCCCTCCTTCCGTGACCTATAGTTTTCCTTCTTCCTTTTGAGTTTGCCCAGCAGGTCCCTGATTAATCATGCTGGTCTTCTGGCTCCCTTTCTTGACTTCCTACCTGTTGGGATGCTGTGATCTTGGGCTTGAAAAAAAGTGTTTCTTCAATGTTAACCAACTGTATAGGGTTCCTTTACCTTCCAGTACCCTGTCCCATTGGATTGCTCCCAGCAATTGCTTGAAAAGGCTAAAGTTTGACCTACTGAAGTCCAGGGTTCTGATTCTGCAAGTGTTCTGTTCCTGCCACATGAGATGCTGAAATCCAGCATCTCAATGGTCACTGCAAGCAAAGCTGCCCTCAACCTTCACCATTCATTCATTAACAACTTGGATAAATGAATAGATTTCAGTGTCAGCAAGTGTCTACAAGAAGTAGATCCAGCAGCGCTCTTCTGCTAGTGGGCTCATCCACCATTTGCATCAAGAAGTTGTTATCAGTATGCTGGAGGAACGTCCTGTGCTGTGGTTGGCTGGCTGAGTAGGTCTTCCAGCAAATATCAGGACAGTTAACATCCTCCATGTCAACAAGGGCCTCTAAGTGTAAGGTGGCTGTCAGCTGCATGTAGAAGGCCTGACTGCCTTGTCTTAATCTGGTGGCCTGTAATAGACTCCCACAAAAGTATTACCCAAACCAGCCTGCCCCTTAATGCATACCCACAAACTCTCAACTCACTTTTCATCCATCCTTGGACACAGCTCAATATATTCTATTTGCTCTCTCATGTAAAGAGCAACTCCACATGTTGCCTTGTTGGCCTGTCTCTGCTGAGAAGGACATAGCTGTCCATGCCCACATTCCAATCATGTGAGCTGTCCCACCATGTCTCTGTAATTGTCACCAGATCATAATCTCCCGACCGAACACAGATTTCTCCTTTTTATTCCCCATGCTGTGTGCGTTGGTGTACAGGCACAGTGTACAGGGAGAAAGCAGAGCTCTCCAATTTCACCCTAGGGAGATGGAAGTCCTCCTGGTCTTTATCAATACCAGAACGCTGCCCCAGTGGTACACACCCAGTGTCATGATCTCTTGTTAGGCGGCGATTCCAACTCAAACAGGTTGCTTCAACCAGGTTTTGTATATTCTGGGGAGAACAGAATTAAAATGCAAAATGTGGTCAAGTGCTAAACTATTTTATCTGAACAATCAGCAATGTGAGGAGGAGGAGAGAAGAAACAGGGAAAAAGAGGTCGCAATATTAACCACAAGTCCACCATGTTGTTGTCTCCAATGTTTCTGGGTTCCAGGAGTGGGGGAGGAATTATGTCCTTTACACCACTGCACTTGCAGACCATCCCCACCAGTAGCCATGGCACCAGAATCTGCTGTCCCCAAACTCCTCTCATCTTTGCAAGTCTCGTTCTGGAGGGTTCCAGCCGTCCCCCTTCCCATCTCCAGCCAACTCTGAGGGCAGGTGCATGTGCTTTGCAGAAGCAGCACTCAGCAGGACAGTGGGACGTCACTCCAAGGCAAGAGGGTGTGCAGGTGCCTCCAATGGACAGAACCTGTGTGCTTCGGTTTCATACCACCAGCAACATTGAGGCATATTTCACTATATCACACACCCAGAAACAACCCCATCCGTTTTCAAGTCTAGTTTAAAGCTCTGTGGATGAGCCTTGCTAATTCCTGTCCCAGAACCCTTTTCCCATTCTGAGATAAATCTTTCCCATGCATCACTGCCAGGTCTGGTGTCTTATCAAACCAGCCATTATCAAAGAATCCAAAGCCCTGTCTGTAGCACCAGACTTTTAACCAGGCATTTAGGGACTGAATCCTTATATCCCAGCCCATGTCCTCAACCAAAAATATAAGAAAAGAATAGAATATAATTTGCTGTCCAGAGTCTTTCACCAGCTGCCCCAAGGCCTTGAAGTCTTCCTCATTCCCCTCAAGGTACAGAGTGCAGCTTCCTCCCCACCTCTCCTGAAGGTCAGTATTGGGTGGTAAGTCATCTTCATTGGATTATGTTCCAAGAATTTGGTTTACTTCTTATACCTAATGTTAGATGACCGAGAGTTATATCAGAGCAGAGTTTAGAACTGATGATGGATAAAGTAATGTAGTCCTGTACTTGTTTCAACCATTATCTAACTGTGAGACTGTGGGAAATCATGTAATCTCTCTAGAGGCTTAAAGTCCTTGTAACATGTGTATAGTATGTAAACATATGGAAAGCCTTTTCTCATTCTGTACCAATGAACAAATAAAATACTATCATTTACCATCCTCATCAGTGTCTTCTACACCAAAGTAGCTGTGAGAAAAGCCTAAATATAAAACAGAAATATTGTTCCATTTAGAGAAATTATGGAGAAATTTGGTGCAAGGAAGACTCATGTTGCACTCTTCCTATTCTTGAACCCCAAATTTTAAATACCTAAATAATGTTTCTACCAACACATTGACATCAGATGTAGCAAAATTACAATTTTTGTGCATTTGTCATTGATTTGTGAATAATCTATACTTCTGTGAAATTGGTTCTTTGCACTAAGACTGAAAATGTATTCTGTCTTGGAGCACAGATTTTGCATTATGAACAGTATATATTTAAAAGCTATTTTATACTAATGATGATATTTCTTAAGATAACACAAAAAATCCAGAGGTCTACTGAGAAGGCTAATATTAGCTTTATAACAAGAGGTTTCTCTTTGAGTAGTTACTGGATATAAAGATATAACTTTTTCCCAATAACAGTGGAAAATGAGTTGGGCAGGGATGTTGTGTGGTCTCCATTCCTGGGGATTTTCATGTTTCTACTGTGTAAACATCTTAATCTCATCTTGTTAACCTTATTTTGTGATACCTCATGTAGTACTGTCTACCATGAATTATTCTACAGTCAGAGACAGATCAACTGTAAGAGACTGTACATAGGAAACGATTGAATGCATATCTTTCACATATTGAATAGCTCTCAAGTATTTAAACAAAGGCATTTAAAACTAAGACAACAGATATTTTTGGCAATGCTTTTAGTAAAGGAGCTACCCTGTTCACACTTGTTGAAAAGAAGGTTGGACTCAAGTGATTTTAAAAAAGTGTCTGCAACATAAATGGTTCTAAAGCGAAAAAATGTAGGAACATTTTCTAGGATGCAATCCCAGAATGACAGAGTAACCACCACCATCACTAAGTAAAGTGTCTGAGGAGAGACAGGATTTTAGAAATTATCTTTTCCTCTATATTTTTCTTCTCAGCGAGACTCAACATTTTCTTTCTCAGTGTACTGATGTTAGGAGAGTTTTCCCTTGGCTGTTGTGGATGCATATACAAAAGCTTACAGAATTTTTTTTGGAGTATAGTTGGAGCCGTTATTTGTTTCTGCTGCTGAGCTGGATGCTGCTCTCTGAGCAGCCAAATTACTGTTAACAGGTTGTTTGAATGTCTGTAATCTGTTTTGGTCCAAAACCAAGGCAAATGACCATGATATAACTTAAGTGGCAATTTAAAATAACCTGTCTGTCTTCAGAACTTCTTGTGGTAGTTCAACTGCTGAGAGGTTAGTAGGGATTAATATCTTAATAGTCTAGGGCTGCGTTTAAAATAGCTGTTCAGCGCTGTTCAAGGACATGATTCAGACTTCCACCTTAGAGGCTAAATATTGACAAAATTGTAGTCCTTACAGCTGTTGTGGCTGAGGTTCTTTTCCTTTCTCTTTTACATTCCTAGCTACTTTCTTCCCTTTGTTTCTCGGCAAAAATGCAATTACTTTCAGGCATTTGTGGAGGAGCAAACAACTGACACTGCTTCAGCCATTGTTGTAGCTTTCTTTTATTTTCTGTACTGGCTATAAGCCAGATTTGGCAATGAGTTGTGAGAAGTACTGACAACAAACTGAGATTTAGACTTGTGAATCAAAACTTGTTGCCTTCCTGGGTAGTCTGTTCCAACGTGTGATGACATTTTCTGTGAATGGTTTTTAACTCATGTCCAGCCTAAACTTGGCACAGCGTGAGGCCATTTTCTCTTATCCTATCACTTCTTCCTTCTGAGAAAAGACCAACACCCATCTCTTTACAACCTCCCGAACTTCAGTGAGTTCTAGACAGCAGGAAGATCTCACCTCATCCTTCTTTTCTTCAGATTAAACATCCCCAGCTTGCTCAGTCACTACTCACAAGTTTGTTCTCCAGGCCCTTCACCAACTTTGTTGCCTTTCTCCAGACCCACTCCAACACCTCAATATTCTTCTTGTATTGAGGTGGTCAAAACTGAACAAAATACTTGATGTATGTGCATGCTATAAATGAGAGTAAAAGATAGCAAACGCAGTGTATGGGCATACAAGCCTGGATGCCCAACAGAGAGCTCTTTCCTAAGAAACAGTGAGGCATGACTATTAGGGTGTCCTTTGTGGGAGGTATGCATTTAAGAAATATTAGTATGTTTTTGTAAAGTATAATCCTATCAGACAACTTGTTAACAAACAAGTTGTTCAATGTGAATTAGCATCTATGCTAAGAGAAATAAATGAGGTTTAAAAGCTTTTGAGGTGGTTTTGCATGTTTCAGTGTAATGTGCTACAGATGATATTTCAAAATCATAGTTGACTTTGCCTGACACAAGAACATCAACTGATGGTTAACATATTCTAATGCAAAATATTTCCCTGGAGTCAAAACTAGCCAACTCATGATTCTTACACTGTTTTAAATAGAGAACTATTTTCATGAAATATTAGTGACTGTAAGGAGGAAAAACCAAAGAGATCTGTCTTCTAGAGTAACCCTAGAATAAATATTCTGAATTATTAGCTGTTAAATGCAGAACAAATAGATCGGAGTAAGTAAAACTAACTCTGTGATCCTGATATTGCTATCTCTGAAGAAATCTATGGGGAAAAAAATCTGAAACCAGAATTGCAGGAACATTAGAAGAGCATTTACCAAAACATTGGGATTTTGTATGGTGTTTTTTTTCTCCACTTGAGATTTGAGTTTGCAAAATACTTATATACCAGAACAGCTACTGCTTTGCCTGTTTAAACAATGATCTGTAGCTGTAAATATTGAATTCTTACAGGCAGCCAGCATAAAAAAAATTTTCATGACTTCTTGGAGGGCTTGTTTTATTTTGTATGTTCAAAGTATTTCTTTCAATGTCACTCTTCTACAGATTACCAGTTTGTGTTCAGAAGTTTTTGTAGGCTGTGAAACACATGATGGTTTTAGAAGATATAATCCAGAGTTCTGAATGTGGAACTGAAAAAGAATCAAAACTTCTTAGAAATCTTCCTGCTGCTTTTGAACTTCAAGTGGTGTTCAGTTGAACAAAACTAAGAAAGACAGTTTGACTGCATTAAAAACCACTAGATGCATAAGGAAATTATAGTGACATAAGAACATCAAAGCCTTTTAGTCCCAAAGTGCTGTTGTATGATTTTGCAACTTGTTTCAGGAAGTAGGCTTACAGCATTTGCTATCACTGATTCTGAATCTAAGCTGACATCTGTTTCNGTTTGACTGCATTAAAAACCAGGAAAGAGGAAATTATAGTGACATAAGAATATCAAAGCCTTTTAGTCCCAAAGTGCTGTTGTATGATTTTGCAACTTGTTTCAGGAAGTAGGCTTACAGCATTTGCTATCACTGATTCTGAATCTAAGCTGACATCTGTTTCACACAGATCAAATAGACAATTCACCCTCTCTGCTCTTGTTTTATTGTTTGAATAGGTCACAAAGTCACACTTTTAAAACATATAAACACCACATGTTGCTTTAGTCAGGTTTTTTTTCATCCTTGATATCCCCTGTCAAATATTTGTGTACATGTATTTACATGTCACTGTTCATATGGAAAATCCCAGTAAAGAAGGAAAGTTCTCTATATTTTAAAGTCTGTTTCATAGGGTGCTTCCACATGCTGTTCCAGTCTGAATGTCTGCCCTCCTCCTTTGTGTTTTTTCCTTTCTTAAATTCATATTAGCATAGTCAACTACAAATTAATCCCTTTGCATTTTCTCACTGATTTACCCTCTCCTAAAAATAACTTGTTATATAAAGTGATCTATCCAGTTAGCGTCAGCTTTGTCTACCTCCAGCAGAATAATCCCAAATCCATTAATCAAAATATTTTCAGTGTCATTATGCTGACTCTTCAAAAATTACATTTCTAGCATCAATTGATGATTAATTCAATTTAATAACAGTTCTCTTTCCCAGCTTTCCATCCCCACCCCATTCTATTTGCATATTAGAAAAATATAAAATTATATTAATACTTTCCTTCAAAAAGGCATTGTCATTTTCCTGGCATCTTCATGCTAACAACGTTTAAAATCTTTTAGCATTTGTAAAGTTTACTTCATGAAATATTTAGCTATTACGCTCATCTATGTAACACTGTACATTTAAGGACTGAGAATTAAAATGCAACTTTGTAGGTAGAAATTTTAGCTTTCTGTACATGTCAGCACAGCAGGCTCATTTTTTTTCCAAGCAAGACTAGCTAAAATAGTGACTTATCAGCAGATCAAATACATAACTGAAATAAGCACTCTTTGCTTGAAACCATCTGATCTGGATTAATTATCCATTAAAACATCAAATCAGATACAACAGCTCCTGATATTTTTCCATAGTCTGTGAAGAATGTAACATGGGTTTTGCCTGGGAACAGTATAAACTCAAGATGAAATATACAAGTCAAATAACTGACTATGTGCTTTATTTCTTGAGCTTACATTTTATAGCTAGAGAATAAACTCCTCAGAAGCATGTTACATCTAAGAGTAATGTTCCAAATGTTGAGCATGTCTCTGAAGATTGAAATTTCCGTTGCTGCATTATACCTTACTGATCAAAAACGGCATGAAAAGTATGCTTTGTATTTTATGCATACCTGCATCCTATGTAACTGTATGGAATTGACCATAAGACATGTGGAAAATAAGGACGTAATTTGGAACAACCATCCTGACTTCTCTAAAGGCAAATCACAGAAACACAGAACCTTTTTGGATGGAAGAGACCTTTAAAATCAAGTCGCATCAGTAACCTAGTGCATGCCCGACAATTTTAGTGACCTTCTGTGATGGGTTTACAGCAAGGGAAAGCCTGTCTTTACAGCAGGGGTGGCTAAGGGAAGAACAGCTGCTATAGCTGTGCAAATATCACCTCAGGAAACCTCAGCATCTAGTGTAGCTGATGTATCTGCCATTCTGCATTGGTCAAAAAACACCAAAAAACCCACAAGATGCTTCCAACACTGCCATTGTAATGAATGAAAGTATGTATATTGCTAGTCAGTGACACAGTAAATGAGAAACAAGCTTTTTGGTTATAGCAACAGACATTAGCTTAACAAATAGTTTAGTACTGGGACATAAAGGTTACGTAAGCAGTTGAATTCCAATTTACATTTTTAATAAAGGGCTGTGCTTGTAAAGGCTGCTGGACTTTTTGTAATTATATTTTTCTCAGAGCAATTAGCTTTTTGTCTGTATTATGTGTAGTTAAGGACAAAGATAAAATACTTGTCTCTTCTGGGAACCATAAAGGCCTCCAAAAAATACATATGTGTGTTGGGTTTGTGTGGCAAGGTTTTGATAGCAGGGTGGTGCAGGCTACTGGAGTGGCTGCTGTGAGAAATTGCCCTGAGAAACTACTGGGAGCTAACCCAATGTCTGATAGAGCCAACTTCATTTGGCTCAAAGATTAACCTTTTGCTGACCAAGGCCAAGCAATGGTAGTAGCACTTCTGTAACAAAGTATTTAAGAAGGGGGAAAAAAGATGCTCCCAACAGGAACTTAGGAGAGAGAATATGTGAGAGAAACAAGTCTGTGATCTTTAAGATTGGTGAAGAGGAGGGAGGAAGAGGAGACACTAACTGGTGAGTAATCTTTCCCTGTTCTTATCTTAATCCATGAGTTTTTATTATATTTCTCCTTGATTTGCAGAGAAAAAACAGACACTCTCTCAGCAGAGTTTCTAGTTAGATAATTTATTATCGCTGGCAGGTGCATGAGGATCACACCTCCACAAGCATGCACGCTGAACTTGCCTGAGGGCTCAGCTTATATAGTGGAAAGAATTACATATACATGGAATCAAACAATGCCAAATACAATATTCATAAACCTAGAACCACCTTCCCTGCTTTTGATGCAAATTAGGTATCCTCCCATCTAGACTTGTGCAGTTTATTGTGGTAAGAGTCTGTAGGGGTCTTCATCGCTGTAAACTTTTGACCTGGTTGTCCTGCGCAGACTCGGTAGCTACTTTCAGCGAGCTGTTCTTGAACCTTTCCTCCACCAGCACATTTTCATCCAAGTCAGCATTCTCTCCTTATCTAGGAATGCACATTTCCTTTTGTCTTAAGGGGACAAAGTACATCTGGTGCAGTCTTTCCCAAACAGGATTCCTTATTAGTGGTGTGCTAGAAGTTGTTGATCAAGCTTTCTCTGTCAAAGGTAAACTGCTTACTAAGATTTCGCTATCCACAATATTCTAAAGGCAATCCTACAGTTCACCCCTTCAGCCTCTCCTGTCTAGCTAAGACAGAGCAGTAATAGAGCAGCTTTGCCCACTGGGTGGGCATCTGGCACTCACTCAGTGCCAACCCACCACAATGTATCCAGCTTCTAGGTATCATTTCATGTAAACAACTTTCCTTTGAAATGCAATTACTGGCAACAAAACTAATCATGGCCTAACCTTCAGGATCAGTGACTTTCCATTCAAATTGGTTTTATGGGCTTTTAATTGCTTTCAATTGGTTTCAGTGGGTTTTAATTGGTTTTAATTAGTATGCGTTAAAACTAACCCCAAATAGGCAGCTCTGGAGGCGGATCTACTGTGTTCAGGCTTAATACAGCTGGGTGAAGGAGTCCTACAGAAGCACCTTTCAGAGGTGACACATAGCAGTCAGTACCACTGGTAGTAAATCAGGGAGAAGAGAGTTATCCATTTATCCTTTAGAACGGATATTTTCTTTTGTAAGTTTTGCTGCAAAAATGTGACAGAAAATTAATTTCTGGATAAGCAAGAAAAGCCGTTTTAAACCTCATCTGGCCATGTCCTACCTCTGCTGATATGGTATCAGTGGATTTTTATTATTGAATTCTAAAGCAAGACAAATATTAGGTGACTTAAAATTCACATTAAAGAGTAATTATGTACATAACAATTATAATCTTGTCTAAAATGTTGCTTAAACAGCCTTAAAAAAGCAAACAAAAGGAGATAATGGGAATTCCCCTTAATACGGCTCCATGTAGTTGCTGTATAAAAAGTTTATCAAGTTAAAAAAGCACAAACCAGAATAAATAAAATTTAAAGCACTGCTTTTAACTAGAGCTCCTGCAGATTCATAACATTTCATTCTGAGTCTTGATTATATTTCCATTTTTAAATGACAGAGTGCACATGGAAAAATTAAACTTTCTCATGAGGAAAATACAATACTTTCGTTTATTCCAAGATTACCTTATTTCATTGCCTTCTCTCAAATCAGAATATGTTTTTCTGTAAAACAATGAAGGTTTTCTTTGTAGTACTGCTGGTTGCAGCACCAACTTTCTCATGTCATACACAAGGGACATTAGGAGTAGTGGGATGATGAAGTTGTTTTAGGTCACACATTTCTGCGTGTACAAAGCTCTCCCACCACTCTTGTTAACATTCAAGATCGTTTCTGCTATTTGTTTGCTTTCCATGACTCTAAAGTTCTTTTTTATTTAAATTAGCAAGAGCAATCTGTGGTGGCTGTGCCTCGGCTGGCTGCCAGATGTCCACGCAGCTGCTCTCACATCCACATCTTCAGCAAAACAAAACAGGGCAAGAAAGAAAAATGAAAAAGCTTGTAGGTCAAAATAAGGATGGGAAGATAATTTACTAGTCACTGCTATGGGCAAAACAAACATGACTTAGGCAAATTATGTCCAATTAATATAGATTTGTATGATGAGAAACAAAGACAGATTGAAACAGTTTCCCCCAAGCAGTGGGAATGGAGTCAGTACATGGTGGCTTGCTACAGCATGGTCTTCTCCCTGGGCACAGGGTCCAGCTGCAATCCCTAGTGCTCTCCTATGTTTAGAGATGTGTGCTAAAAAAACCACAACATTTGAGTTACAGTCCAAACATTAAAAAAAAAACCGTTTCCTTCCACATATTTCAAAATATTTCTGGAATTTAGTTTTTAGGCCTTATCCTGATATTACTGCCTTATCCTAAAGATACTAAATTAATTTATTCTTTTTCTGTGAAACAGAGCAACTGGTGGTACTCTCATTTTTCTGTCAAGCACTGATGCTGTTTGAAAGAAGCATTTGTGGAACTGTGATCTCATGTCCTTTGGATTTGCTGTATTCTGGATTTAAGGCTGGTGCCACTATGTACTTCACTTCTCCTTCCCTCTGACGGAAATTACATGGGGAGACCACACTTGTACCATCATGTCCTGCATCCTCGTTGTGGGGGAGTGAGTTACTTCTTTCATATGAAAAAAAAACCCAAGCCAACCAATCAATCAAAAATCCACAAACAATCAAAAATCAGAAATAAAACACCTATTTAAGTTTGCAATTCTTTTTCTCTGTACAAATTTTAGGAAGTCTTAGCTTTCATATTCTATGACCAGAAAAACCCCACTGTTGACTGCACTTTCTTTTTCCAGTTGAATATGTTGGTTCCAAGTTTCAATTAAATAGGCAACTGTAGGAAAAATTTTCTGTATGCTCTTCCAGTGCTTCTATGTTACTAACTTTCTGCAAAGTTTTTTATTCTTAGTAACAGAAACTTCTCTAAATGGAATGTGCTTTGGAGTAGAATTAATCCATGAACTGTGCTTTTACCTACAACACTGGCACTTGTTTGAAATGCCTTGCAGGGTTGCAGCATTATCATTCATTGGAAAGCAGGTATCTTTTTTAAAATACACTTCTCAGGTTCTGTTCTTGAAATTTCATTTGCATTTTACATAAAACAAATTAGGTCTTCCATCCACCAGTAAATTCGAAGATAAGAGTAGCTGTTCAAGTCAAAGTGTTATTATCAATAGGTAACACAGATACATTTTAAAATACATCACTTCATTCTCTCATACCTAATCACAAGACTGTCTTGGATGTGTGATTTGAAGCCAGGCTGTAATGTGCAAAGCCAAGCTGTAATGGGCAGCAGCATCTTCAATGTGCTCTGAAGGCACAGCATTGGTTAGTTACATTGGTAGTGATGTAACTCAGCTGCAAGATAGGCAAAGGCTGAACGAAATGACATGCTGGTAGGACAAAGCAGTGTGCTGGTTTGAAAATTACCAATTTTTCAACTATTAGTTGTGGTGCTTTTATGCCAAAAAAGCATTTTATTTTGAAGCTGGCAGTAGCTTTCCTAGCAGACCTTCTGCATCAGTGTCTAGACTCTACAGGTGGACAGTCCATAAAGGGAAGGTACTTCCTCTTTCTTCTTATCTCTCTTCTGGTCATCTGCACCACCTTTGTCATCTCCTTTTGCAATGTATCTTCAAAGACAGGGAGCTCCTCTAAAACAGAGAGAGCTCCCCCCACCCCTCAAGATGGGGAAGGGAGGGGTGAGCAATGGCTCTCAACCCCCTGCCATCAAAGGGTGGAACAGAAAAGCCTGGCTGCAATTCTGTTGCAGGGTGGGGTGGGGGGGATAATCCATGAACCTCTATTGCATGGGAGATCAAACACAGAGAGACCAGAGGCAAGCTGGTCTCTCTACCTGCAAACCCCCTTCTGTGGGGGTGAACCTGCTGCCCTCCCCTCTTTCACTAAGGGCTCAGACACAAAAAAGCCACACCAGCTCATTCCTGTCTTTGGCAGTGAACCAGATTAAGGGCAGCTCCTCCACATAGCCACTTCTACAGTGAA
>VZRI01003330.1:0-45556 GCA_013397515.1 Upupa epops
GCTCTGCTCGGTGGTGCCCAGCACCAAGACAAGAGGCACTGGACACAGACAGGAGCCCAGGAGGTTCCACCTAGCCATCAGGAGCAGCGTTTTCCCAGTGAGGTTCTGGAGCCCTGGCCCAGGCTGCCCAGAGAGGCTGTGGAGTCTCCTGCTCTGGAGACATCCCAGCGCCTCGTGGGCTGCGCCTGAGGGATCTGCTCTGGTGGATCTTGCTCTGGCAAGGGGTTGGACTGGGTGGTTCCCCAGAGGTCCCTTCCGACCCCACCAGTATGTATTGTATGTGGAGGTCGCAGGGCTCAGCCTGTGGGTGAGGCACTGTGTGGAGCACCCAAGTGTGGTTCAGGAGTGGTTTGCAACAACAAATGCTTTAGAGGGGCTGAGCGATGGCTAGCCTGGGTGGTTGTTGCTCCTCTCACCACAGTGCCTGTGCCAGGGCTAGGAGCCCCAGTCTAAGCCATGGCTACAACAACTCACAGGCATGGGCTGAGCACTGGCAGCACTGTGTTGCTGCTCTCTAGCTGAGTTCGGAGGGACAGGATGTGGTGGCCAGTCCTTGTCCCACATTGCAGAGCAGTGTGTTGTGGTGTTTGCCATTTTCTCTTCCATGTAAAGTTTCCTTCTTCTCTGTTTGAGAACCAGTGTAGGATTCCATGGCCATCAGGCTCTGGGCTGCCTTTCCCTATGCTCGTTGCATTGCAGCCCCATTTCCCCTCCTCCCTCTCCTCTTTGGTAGCAGTCACAGCTGATTAGTTTTCAATTGCAAATTCAAACTGAATTTTGCTGCAGTCCTTGTAAAATCCTTTTGCCTCTTGAACTCTCAGACTTTTAAATTCCTTTTTCTTCCAGGGTGTTGTTGCCCATGGGCAGGGGGTTGAAACTAGGTGATCTCTAAGGTCCCTTCCAACCCAGTCCGTTGATGATTCTGTGATTCTTTTACTCAGTTCATGTTTTCTTTATTTACAGACTCTTCCTTAATTTTATAGACTCTGCTTATTTTCCAGAATTAATTCTCAAGACATCTTCCTGGGGTGGATTGTAAGAGGGGTGGTCAGCAGATCGACAGAGGTCCTCCTCCCCCTCTACTCTGCCCTAGTGAGACCACATCTGGATTCTTGTGTCCAGTTCTGGGCTCCTCAGTTACAGAAGGACACAGAGCTGCTGGATAGAATCCAGTGCAGAGCCACAATAATGATGAAAGGAGGGGAGCATCTCCCTGATGAGGAAAGGCTGAAGCTTGTGAGCTTGGAATAAAGGAGCCTGAGAGGGGACACCATGACTGTTGATAAATATGGAAAGGGCCGGTGTCAGGAGGAAGGAGCCAGGCTCTGCTTAGTAGCACCCAATGCCAGGACAAGGGGCACCGGGTGTCAGCTGGAACAGAGGAGGTTCCACACCAAGATGAAAGGAACTTCTTGCCGGTGAGGGTGCCAGAGCTCTGGAAGGGGCTGCCCGGGGGGGTTGTGGAGTCTCCTTCTCTAGAGATGTTCCAGACCCTCCTGGATGTGTTCCTGTGCGATCCTGCTGTGGCAGGGGGATTGGACTGGATGATCTTTTGAGGTCCCTTCCAATCCCTAACACTCCATGATTCCACATGCTTCCCTTGGGACTGTTCTTGCTGAGTCTTTTCTTTTTGCTCCAGACAGAAATTCCAGGTGATTTTCTTTTTCTTTTGTTTGTTGGTGACAACCATCACAAGAATGAACTTCAGGCAACCTCTGGCCTTGCATCCCTGGGTCCTCAGTCCTGATAGTGTCCCGCACTTATTCCCTGACTTCACTCACCTACAGAGTCATTGAAGCTGGCAAAGCTTTCTGAGCTCATCCAGCCCAACTCAGGACGTAACATCACCCCAGTGGCCACACCAGGACACCAAGGGCCACAGCCAGGCTGTCTTTCAACACCTCCAGGGGTGGGGGCTCCCCCAGTGCCCCAGGCAGTCCATTCCAGGCTCTGAGCACCCTTTCCATGAAGAAGGGCTTGAGGAAGGGCTTCCGAACATCCATCCTAACCTTGCCCAGGCAGCTTCAGGCCACACAACCATTTCAAATCCAGACTCTTGGAACCAAGATGTGTTTCTGTCCTGTTCTTCTCTTTAAGCCAAACAGAATCCAGCCCGTTTGTCCTTTGTGACAGCACAGCCCAGTTCAGGGCTGTTCAGGCTAGAACAAGGTCTCAGGTTGGGGAGGAGATCCTTCAGGGACAAACACAGGAGATATTTGAGGCTGATCTGCAAACAGAGAAAGAGCAGAGGGACAAAGGGCTTATGATTCCCACTGATAGCACGTTCAGGACTCAACAGACCTTTAATGAGAGTCAGTCCTGGGGTCAGCTCTGGACCCCTCACTCACTGCCAGAATGATAGGGAGGGGCTGCAGCAGGTCTAGAGAAGGGCAGCGGAGCTGGGGAAGGGCCTGGAGCACCAGTGCTCTGAGGAGGGGCTGAGGGAACTGGAGGAGTTTTAAGTGGAAAACAGGAGGCTCAGGGAGACCCTCTCACTCTCTGCAACTCCCTGTAGTTCTTTAAAACACTCTGTCAGCATGACATTTCTTGACAGATCCAGCTTCTGCAACCCCTGAGCTCACACTGGCACTTCAGTCACAGCGTCTGTCAGACCCGGACAGACTGCACTGGGGAGAAAGCTGGGGTCAGTGGGGCTCTATGAGTGAAGGTCTCATGCTGAGAACCCTCTCCTGGTGCTGGCTGGGTGCAGTTCAGTCTTCCTCAGCAATGTCCAGCCCTGTGAATGAGTTCTGATGCTGCCTCCCGATGGGTTTTTCATGCCCTGGGCAGGTCAGATGGGCCAGGAATATCCTTGTGGGGGGAGGGAGGAGATGGTCCATTGGTAGCACCAAGGTGGTTTCAGCTCTGTGCTGACCCTAAGCTGTGTGTTAGCTGCTTCGATTTATTCACTTGATGGGGATTGAT
The DNA here is from genome assembly GCA_013397515.1 of Upupa epops. Taxonomy (NCBI): domain Eukaryota; kingdom Metazoa; phylum Chordata; class Aves; order Bucerotiformes; family Upupidae; genus Upupa; species Upupa epops. Next base: position 2,926 of record VZRI01003330.1, read on the forward strand.
TTTTTGAGCAGCTTCTCCACTGCCCTGCCTGAGGAGACGGATGGTGCTGGGCGGTTGCTCTGTAACACGAAGATATCACAATGGCCTCTGATCACTGTTTGAGGGGCTGAGCCAAGAGCTGTGCAGCCAGCGTAGGGTGGGAAGCAAACAGCTGCAATTCTGTGGCAGGGCTGTGGGGCAGCAGCTTTGACACCTGGAGTCGGCCTCATGGTCAGGGTGCTCTCTGTTGTGAGCTGAGTCAACACCCTCGCATGACTTGAGTGCTCCCAGGGAAACCACAGCCCTGTGAATATGGAAGGAGCAGGGTTTGTGTGAATTACTGGAGCTGTTGCTGGTGCTCTGGCTGTTGCAGCTTGGACTTTGGGTACACATTTGTGTTCAAAGCAAACAAGTGCTGTTCCGAGACTGAGACCTCTCTTTTCCCTTACTAGGAAGAAGATCTCTTAAATGATGTTTGCAGGGAAATGGTGGAGAAGTGGTCTGAATCTCTCGTTGTTGATGCCAAAGAGAAAAAAGAAGGTAGTGTGGCTTCTCAGTGCTGTTTCCTTGCGGTGTGTGGTGGTTGTGGGCCTTGCCAAGCTGGGGGCTGTGTGTCCAACCTCTGGGAGTTCAGGCCAAGGCTGCTAAGGCCTCTGCAGATCTGACTTGCTCCTCAGTGCTGCTTATTTACTGTTGTGATACGAAGTGAAGGTCAGGACTTGAAGTTCTGGCTGTCCCTGGTGCTCTGCTGCTCTTCAGTTTCTAATCACTGAGACCCCAACCCTGCAGGGATGGGTCCAGCTCTGGGCTCCTCAGCACAGGACAGTTGTTGGAGTGGAGCCAGAAGAAGGGACAGAAATAACCTGAGGGTGCAACCTGCTGCTGTGAGGCCTGGATGGGAGAGCTGGGGGGTTCAACCGGGGAAGAGAAGTTCTGGGGAGACTTTAGTGTGGCCTTTCAGGGCTTAAAGGGCTGATGAGAAATATGAGGACAGGCATTTTCTAGGGGCTGTGGGACAGCACAAGGGGTGATGGTTAAACTGAAAGAAGGGGGTTCAGACAGGACGGGAGGAAGAAATCGTTCACACTGAGGGTGGGGAGAGCCTGGCCTGGACTGCCCAGAGAGGTGAGAAGCCTCACCCCTGGAAGCATCCCAGGTCAGGTTGACCCCTGGGGCTCTGAACAGTCTGCTCTGGTTGGGGATGGCCCTGCTCATGGGAGGGACAGGGACTGGAGGAGCTGTGAACATTCCTTCCCAACCAAGTCTGGGATTCTAATCCTGCAAAGGATTTTTTCAGTTTCCTCTCACAAGCACTCCCTGCTTAGCAGCCCCACAGCAGCCTGGCCCTACTGTAGTGGATGCAGTTGTTTCAGTGGATGGTGCCTGTGCTGCTCCAGTTTACACTGGTTTGGGGAGCAGGTGTTTTCATACAACCTCTGCAGAAAGCCAGGCTCTTCTTTCTGCTCCTGCTCACCCTGTATGCGTGAGGAAAACCTCCTCCTCTTCAAAATCTTCTCTTAAAACTGCTCTTTTTGTTTCATTAATGTTTGTGGTGGGGGTAGCTGCGTGAGGCTGCTGCTGCCACTGATGCTGCTCCAGTCCCCATCTTTCCCTGCCCTGGGAATTCCTGCCTTGGCCAGGAGTGAAGCCTCCGTCTCGTCATCGATCTTCAGGGGAGGTTTGTTCTGGTCACTGAGCAGAGCTCTGGACTACAATGCAGTCGTACGCTGGAAGGATTCTGCTGGGTTAAGCATCTCCCTGGACCAGTTCATAATCTGCAGGGCTGGCGGTGACAGCGTGACATCACCTCTGGCTAAATCCTGCTCTTTGTTTGCTTTGTGCTGCTGTTTCTGGTTACAAACAGAATGTTGTCACCGACTGAGCCTGATCTAGAAGTAGTTGTTGTGCCAGGGAGCCATTCCCGCAGGCTGCTGTTACTCTGTGCTTTCCTAAAGCACTTTCACAGCCCCTGTGCAGAGGAGGCAGCTGAGCTGTGCAGCAGTTGGGTGGCTTCCCCAGACATCCAGAAACATCTGTCCTTGGCCTTAGGCTGTTCTGGGCCTTGAGAAAGATAAATCCCCTTCTTGGGGGAAAGTGACTGGAGCTGCTGAAGCTGCTGCTGGACTTCCCAGCTGTTGGCTACCTGCAGGGGTTTTTCTTCCAGAATCACTGAAGCCAGAAAAGCCCTCTGAACATATCCAGCCCAGCCCAGCACCTACCATCACCCCAGCGGCCACTCCAGGGCACTGAGGGCCGCAGCCAGGCTGTCCTTCAACACTACCAGGGATGGGGACTCCCCCACTGCCCTGGGCAGTCAATTCCAGGCCCTGAGCACCCTGTGAGGAAGGGCTTCCTCACATCCAACCTAACCCTCCCCTGGCAGCTTCAGGCCCTGCCCTCTCATCCTGGTGTTGGTTGCCTGGGAGAAGAGCCTGACCCCCACCTGATTACAACCTCCCTTCAGGGAGTAGTAGAGAGGGAGAAGGTCCCCCCTGAGTCTTCTCCAGGCTGAACACCCCAGCTCCCTCAGCGTCTCCTCATCAGTCTTTTCCCCCCAGTCTCCCCCAACCTCCTTGCTCCTCTGGTCCTGCTCCAGCCCCCAGTCTCTTAGGTGTCACGGGAAGAAGATTGACTTAGAAAGGCAGAATAAAACACCTGAGGGGTCAGACCCCAAATGTCCCTTGGAAAACCAGCAGCAGAACTGCTGTGTGCACAGGGAAGTCAGCTGCTGCTGCTCCTGGGTGGGAGGATGAGAAGTCGCTCTGGGTTTCTGAGGTTCTGTCTGATGTGGTTTGAAATCTGTGGTTAATTGAGCATTGCCCCTTAGAGCTGGCAGATGCTGCGGTTTGGAGTGAAATGGATGTTCATTAGCTGGAGCTTTGCTAGTGTCACAGTTTTCATTGTGGAACTTCCCTTGTGCCAGGGAAAATGGTGTCCCAGGGATTTGGGGTTTCCTCCTTGATGCTGCATTGGACATGGTGCTGATGTGAGCCACCCCTTGGTGTCTCCTCAGCACCCTCAGTCCCCACACGGCCGGTTCCCAACCCTAGGGACTTGTGAGAAGGCACCTCGGAGGTGGGTGGGGGATATTTTGGGGTGAGGCCCATAGCTCAGTGTCCCCAGCTGCCTCCCTGTGGGCTGGATGGTTGAACAGTGCCTTTTGGGAGCTGCAGACATAGGAAGCAGCAGCCTGTGGCTCCTCTGAGCTGGACCTTAGCGATGCTTTGCCTCTTCCTCTCCCTAGATGAGCTCCACGCACTCGCCAGCATGATGGAGAAGCAGGCCAGGATGGTGGTGAAGCCGAAGGAGGTGTCGCAGGAGGAGAAGCAGAGGAAAGCTGCTCTGCTGGCCCAGTACGCCAACGTGACGGACGAGGAGGAATATCCTTTCCCTGAGCTGCTCAACACTTGGTGCTTGGAAAGACAACAGTTACTAACAATCTCCTGACTGTCACCTCCAGCTCTGTGGAGTGTAGTGGGGGGAGAACTGGGGAAAACTCACTCTTCCTTCTTCATGATAAAACAACTTCCAGGGAGAAAAGCTCAGAAGCTCCTGGGTTGGGGAGGGAGGGCCACGAGCAGAGACTCCTGTGAGGAGTCTGCCGTTTCCGCAGAAGAGCGTGAGTCGCCTCCTGTAACAGCTCCTTAGTTAATTTGTTGGATTTAACTCCTGTTTTCTGCTGAGAAACTTCTGCTTGAAAAGATCCTCATTAGAGAGGAGAGTAGAAGTGTTTCAAATTCCTTCTTCCTTGAAGAGCAAAGCCGGGGAGGTGAGCAGCAGCAGGGAGCTGAACTGGGGGGGTTCTGTTTTACCTAGCCCTTCATGGGCTGCACTAACTGCTTCTCCCTCGGGGCTCCATAAAGCTGTTGTCTGATGAGTGAAGTGTGACTGTCGAGGCGTAAGTTCGTCTCTGATGCCCGTGTTTCCTTAATTCTCTCACTGCTGAAGACGAACAGGATGGATCGACTGGGACAGTGAATGCTGGATCGGAAAAATGTATCCTTTGACTTCACAGGGGCTTGGGCTGGGAGGGAAGGCAGAGTGTGCCCTGAGTTTCCCACCCTTCCCTCAGGATCTTCCTTTGTTTCTGTAGGGGCCTCCATTTGAGGCTGGGGATTCACTTGTCTTTCACAGAGCCTGACCTCGATCATAAGGTTTGAGGTCCATGAGGTGCTGAGATGCTGTAACAGGGTGCCCAGGAAAGCTGTGGCTGCCCCATCCCTGGCAGCGTTGAAGGCCAGGGTGGATGGGGCCCTGAGTAACCTAATCTAGTGAAGGTGTCCCTGCCTGTGAGATCCATCTGCTCCCTGTACACACAGCCAGCACTGAGGCTCTCTGATCTCTCTCCTCTGTTAGCCCTCTCCCTCTTTCACCCTCTTTGAAGCACATTCTCATTAAGGAGGATCATCCAGATCCATCACAGCCGGTCCCAGAACAGCAGGTTAGTGTTAGCTGGGGGGTGGATCCTGTCAGGAATTTGTTAATGTGCAGCAGAAACAAAACTGTTGTGAAGTGAAGGCTGGGGTGCAGGGCCGGACAAGGACCAAGTACCCCGAGTCTTTCTCTCCACAGAGATTTGGGGTGTTCCTCGAGTTCCCCAGCAGGCTTTCAACACATAATTCAGAACTGAAACCCAAATCCCTCTTGTCCCTGCTTAGCGGATGGTTGGGAGTAGGAGGCAGTGAGACACCCATTTGCTCTCTCCGATGACCTCTGAAGCAGGAGGGAAGACGCAAGGCGGCAGGTAGAGCCATTGGAGCAGGGCTGACTGCACCGTCCCCAGACCTGGGACTGGCTGTCCCACCTGTCACTTGCACTGCTGCAGGGACTCCACCCGAGGAGGTGGGACCCTGCGAGTTCTCTTCCTTATCAGTCTGTAGAGGTTTTAGACCGGGTGTTTTTTACATCTTAGCCTTAAGAACTTGGGGGCAACTTGATTTTTCCCTCCCTGGGGCAGGTGCATTCACAGGACTTTTCTGTTTACACAAACAAGCAGAGATTCCTTTTTCTCTGCTCCTCATTCCCAAATCCTTTCCCTGCTTCGTGCTGAAGCAGAACTGGGAACCAGAAGGTGCAGGGGGAGGTAGAACCAGCCAGCCCTGTGGCCCAAGCTGCTGTCTGGCTTTGAGCTCTGAAGTTCAGCCAGAGTCTCATGTACCCTTAACTCCCTGCCAGCACTGTTCCGAAACACCAACGTGGAGGATGTCTTGAACGCCAGGAAGCTGGAACGGGAGCAGCTGCGAGATGAGTTCCAGAAGAAGAAAGAGCACGATAAACTGCAGCGAGAGAAGGACAAGCTGGCCAAGCAGGAGCGGAAGGAGAAGGAGAAGAAAAGGACACAGAAAAGCGAGCGGAAGCGATAGCCAGTGTTTCCCAGCCAGACTCTCAAGGGATAAGATGAATTCTGAGTATGGTGTGTGTTCAAAACAGCAGCAGAAATTGTGGGCATGCGGCTGGCGAGAGGCTCGTGGGAAGCATTCCCTGGATTCTTGGGTTTTTCCTGGTTTTTTTCCCCTTTTCTCCATAGCAGATAAGAAACTTCAGGCACCTCTCGAGTTCCCGGTGTGCTGTGTGCTTGTGGTTGTCAGCTGTGCCCGTCGGTGCTTGTGGCCAATGTCTGTACCAAAGAACAGTGACGTGATGCTGTCCGTGCTTTTTAAATTGATCGGTTTTATTCCTTCTAACTGCTTGAAACAAAGTGAAACCTGGTGGAGGGGAGAGTGAGGGCTCCCAAGCTGGGGCTGTGACAGAGCAGAGCCCCTTCCGCTGGGCTAGGCTGCTGCAGGGTCTTGGTGACCAGATTCCAGCCCCAGGAAACCTGTTTGCTAAAACCTGCCATGGTCCTAGCTGCGCTGAGGGTTTGGAGTGACCTCAGCAAGGGCAAGAGCTCTGCTGCAGAGAAAGAAACGTTATGAAATATCGATGAGGCGCAGCTACCAGAGCGCATCGCCCACAGGCTCTGGGGATGGCAAACGCAGCTGGTTTGAGTGCTGGCAGCACAATGGTGGTGCCCTTAAGGCTATTTTAAGACTTGGGGCTGGTAGCTGCAAAAACAGTGCTGCCCAGGGGTTCCTGCGCCTGGAGCTGGCAGTGCTGGGCTTTCAGGCCGTTTCTTCTCCCTGGGCACAGCCAGGGGGGGAGGGATCAGCTTCTTTCACCCCCAGAGGATGCAGACCTGCTGCTCCCAGCCTTTTTGTGCCAGTGTCGCCCACCTCTGCAGGGGAGAACATTGATCTCTGTATGCTGAGTGTGCATTGGAGCTGCAGCATGTTCAGGGTGCGCGAGGAGGAAGGGGATGTCTCACCCCTGCACCGCTTCATGTTCTGCCACTGTGCTGGGCTCCTGGTGCGGGCAGCTCCTGTCCCCATCACTCACCATCAGCACCAGTCAGAGCTGCCCTCCCATTTAACTTGCTGCTGCCTGTGTGAATCTGCTTTATCTCTGGACTTGAACAATAAAGCTGGTTGGCCAAGAAGCGGGTTCCTCTGTTTGAGTGTGTGTTGGGGTGAGCAACTGCAGTGCCTAGGGGTCAGGTTTGGGGTTCCCCTTGGCCCAGTCCATGTCTTGATGTTCCACTCACCCACTGGCCCAGTGCTGGTCCATGTTTGTTCCTGGGGAATGTGGTGATTTGGGTTAGATCTTGGGAAGAAATCCCTCCCTGTGAGGATGGCTGAGGCCTGGGAATTGGTTGCTGGGACCCCAAGAGTGACTCCTGTAACTGCTGTGCAGATAAGGGCTCAACGCGACCAGCATGACAGAAGCAGCCCCTGAGTGCACTGCAACACCGTGAAGCCACAGCTCTGCCTTCAAACCCAGGGCCAGTAACTTTTGCTACTGCCACTTACTCTGCCAAGTAGACAAGGGGATACTGGGGATTGAGTTACTGGCACCATCACCAGGAAGGTAATAGTGCCAGAACCCCCCAGAGTGACTCCTGTAACGTTTCTAGTGGAGGTATCTGAGCTGCTCTGCCAGAACAGAGCTGGCATCTGACACTGGATGAAACCCCACCACCACCCTGGCTTCACTGCTGACATAACTTCCCCCAAGTAGGCCTGACATTACTGCCACTTCCCTCCACAAGCTACAAACTCCAGTATTCCCTCTGCTTTACAACTGGAAGTCACAGTCCCTTCTGAAGAAGGCAGGTTGTCAGAGCGGAGGATACAATGACAACCAGAACAAAACCTCTGCAACAAACCCAAGTTTATTTCTCTGCAGACAGTCAGCACAACTGTTCAACAGCAACACGGCCCTGCACCAGCTGAACCGAGGTTGACACAAGGCTGTGTGGTGTGAGGATGCACTTTGCTCGGCCACTGTGATGAGCTCAGGCAGTGCGTGGGGTCAGCTCTGTGACCAAATGGTTGGCACCACTTTCTCACTGGGTTTCTCACATCATCCTATGACAATTCCCTGTTAAACCTCATCTCTCCTAAGCCACATACTACTGACACCCCACAGCTCTAAGTTCCTTTGATCCCCTAACAGGTCAAGCTGTGCAGATAAACCCCCGAGTTTAAAAGCTGTCAGAAACTGCAGAGGCAAAACTAAATCAGCCTAAAATATGACAACCAAATTCCAAACCAAACCAGTGAAAAGAGCAACAGCAAGAAAACCTCCTGTTCAAAACACTGGGATAGCTCTGTTCCAAACAGCGAAGCCATTAAAAACAACGCTCTGCGTCTCTCCTGTGGTGATTCCGGTTAAATACTTTAAAAGAGAGGGTCATGTGGGTACCTGTGGGTGCCCTAAGGGCCTGAGCACACAGGAGCTACCTGGTTCTGCAGCTGTAATCTGTCCCACCAGTCATTCAGTAGAACCCGGTTTCATCTCCTATCAAACTTCAGATTCTAAAATCTCAAATTCATAAATATTTCTCTTTAAATACTGGGATTTTCCATGAATGTTGGGTATTTGAGCAGGAATGTTTCCTCCTCCTTTTAGTTTGTGAAGGTAGCCCATCGCTTCATCACAATCTCAGTGGACATCTCGTTTGACAAGTTGTTACAAACCATTATTTTTAAAACCCATTTCCTAAAGCAAAACTTAAAATTTATTGGAACAGTTGTGTGTGTGTGTGTGTCCCCTCCCCTGCCCCGGGTTCCCCTGAAGCAGGTTCAATTAATTAACTTAAAACCTCAGACTGATTAACGATCACCCTTCTGGCTTTAGCACATACTGATGCTTTAACGGTTTAAGCAGAACCTGAGAGGCTCTCAGAGCAAATCTAACTTAGGGCATTAAATAGGAACATCCAGTAGCTCAAACTTCACAAAGAATTAAAAACTATTAGTGCTCTGTCATCACTCATATACCCACTACAGGGGGGCTGGGCTCAGAGCTGGCTCTCCTCACCGTCACCCCTCGGACACAGGAAGATGCTGCTGTCACAGCTGCCCGCATTTTCACCGGTGCTTTCCTCCTGCGGAAGTTGCTTGGGTACAGCTCTGGGGAGGGTGAGCTGGAGCGCACACCACAGCGTCGTCCGCACCCGCCGCGTCGTCACACTCATCTCACTGATGGCCAGCGCCAGGGTGAGAATGTCTGTAGGGAAGAACTGTCTGGTTAGACTCAGCTGCTTGCTGGCAGGGAATAATTCACCCTGTGACATTCAGAAAGGCAAAGCTTTTCAAGCCCTTTCCAGTGTGTTTTTGCAAGGTTGTACAGTCGACTCTGAGGTGGTGGCTCACGCAGCAGTTCTGTTTAAATCAGACCTCCCGGAATAGAGGATGACAGACAGGTCCTGCCTGGTGAAGAGACTCCCTATCAGATCAGATGGAACACAAAGGTTCTATGGGATCAGGCTCTGGCAGGGGAAAATCTCCATCAATCCCACCCATGTAACAATGAGAAAGAACCCAGTAATTTACTGTTTAAAAGATCCCCCCCCAGCTGCCCCAACAGGTCAACACCTCGTGGAGATGCCCAGTACTGAGGACAAGAGCAGGTAAGGGAAATGCAGCCTTTCCACTTAAGGAACAGGATCCTGCTGTGCAGAGTCCAGGGAGCAGATCTGGAGGTCTGACAGCTCTTTCCCCAGCAACTCAAGTTTCAGCTAGCAGATCTGGTTCAGAAGTTTCCCCAGTAAAAATCAGCACTCGTTATTTGCATTGGCTTCAACACCCCAAACCCAACTTTATTTCATCAAGAAACACCCCAGTGGAGGGAAAAGGAACAAGAATAAGGGGGAACAGAAAAACTGCTCTAGTGGATCTTTTGAGGTGAATGTGAGGACTACAGAACTGTGTGATGGGCCACTGCAGAGTGGCAAAACCACCTGCCTTGGGGGAGGAGAGTGAGGCAGGAAGAGGACAGAAGGCTCTCAGAAATGAAGAAGAGCTTCCAAGCACTGAGCTGCTGGAGGGCATCACAGGGAGCCTGCATTTGAAAGAAGGGAATCGGCCATTCTGCTTTGGCAGCAGGAAAGATGGAGCTCAATATGCAAGGTGTTATGGTGATGGTTAAGAATAAAACCATTCTGACCAGTATGTTTGTGTCTGTCCATCCCAAGTGGTTTGTATGTTATGTCAGTCTTCAGCAGAACCTGCTCGAAGAGGAAACACGAGGCTGTACTGGTGCCTCTGCACAGATTCAGCATGGAGATAGCAAGAAGTTCTACACAGAAACCATGGCAGGGCGAGAGTGACTGGAACAGGAGGAGAGGAAGAGGGAGAAGATAGATGCAGAAATGTTAACATCTATCTGCAATCCCAAACTGCATTACAAACCCAACACTGCTGCCTCCTCATTATCTGCCAATTCATTAGTGGAACAAATAGACTCCAAATGAACTGAACTGATTTATCTCTAAACCATGGATTTAACATTCTCACAAACCCCTCTGCCCTTCTCTTTCAGTGTCTGGAGCTTTGAGAAGTGACAACTTGAATACAACCCCCCTTTCTTCGCTACACAAGCAAAGCCTACCTCTGTCACCTTGGTCTCGTGGAGCTCCTTGCCTCTGTCGGTTGAAAATGTTTACAATCTCATCTTTTCTACGTGACTGCACTACGTGAATCGCCTCCAGGTGCTTATCAAGAGCGGTAGAGATGTTGGCATGAAAGGGAGAACTGCGAAGGCGCTCCATTTTGCCCAGTAAAGTCACAACCTAAAGAACATTCAACGTGTTAACAGGAGTTCAGGCTGCAGCCCATGCAGACTTGCCAGAGAATTCACTGCATCAGGAAGCACAGAGTGACAGTAACAGTCGCTGGCTTGCGAGAGTGTTTCATAACGTTTGAAATCCTTACCTTGGAGGACTTCTGTGGACAACCTGAGTGAGCACAGCACAACAGCTACAACACTCACACATTCCCACACTGGCATAATGCAAATACATGGCCCTGAGACAATCACAGCCAGCAGGAGGTTCCCCATGTTGAAACAAAACCACCATGGTCACCACTTCCACCAGCACCACTGCAGCTGTCCAGGTGAAAACCAATCCCACCACATTTCACCCCTCTACGATGCCCTTGTGCTGCACCAAGAGAGAGCAGTTGCCTCAGACTGGAAGGCCTGAGGAAACAGAGGAGTAGGCTGACTTTCAGGGCCGATACCCAACACTGAATGAGCTCTTTGGAGAATAGCAAGCATAAACACTGAGAAACGGTTCAGTTTTGTTTAGTTCCTTGAAAATCTGCCTCTGTTGTTGTACGACGATGAATTTCCACCTCACCCATCATTCATAGAGCACTGCAGACATAACTAGTGATCCCCAGCCTGTGGTGTTCACTGGGCACCAGCTACGCCTCATGGCTCAGGAATCAGCCTGATTAATCAGATGATTAATGGTCACCTGTAGGTTAAAAATAACCAGAGCATCTGCGAGCACAAAGTTCTTAATGCTTCCCTGCACCAGAACAACTGCAGCAAAAGGGCTGCTGCAGGGTTTTGCCTTAGGGTGGCTGATGAAGCCCTTGAACCAGGATCAGTGTGCCCCAAGCATCCTCAGAGCTGGCTCTTGGCCAAGACCACGATACCGGTGACAGCAGCCACAACAGCAGAGCTCAGGAAAGAGAAGTTGGGGAGGAACAAGCTCCTACTGTCAGGCTTGTCCTGCTCTCCCTTAGATCCAGCAGAAACCTGGGAAGGAGGGAAAAACGTAGGCAGGAATAAGCTGCACAAAGGACGGCAGCAACAACCAATCAACTCAGAAAATGACACTTCCCATGTGAACTGAAGATGAGTTTGAAAAGCAGTGAAGAGAGAACACAGAAATAGCTGAGGAATCAGCCCCACTGCCACCGGGACTGCAGCAGATTGTCTGGAAATCCCTAGAGCCTGATTTTAAGAAGCAGTAGGGTAAGATTCCTCAGCCCAGTGAAGTGAGCTAAGATCCCCCTGATGGTCACTTCATACCCAACAGCACAGCCACACTCACACAAAGACATAGGTTCTGGAGGTTGCCCTCAGCTGGCAGCTGAACCCCACGTGCCATGCCAAGCCTGAGACAAGTGCCATATGTCCACATGAAAAATCCAGAGGTCAGCAGAGGAGGGCTGCCCCAACAACCCAGTGGGATCCAGTGGTTGTTTTCCAGCAGCTCATCCTGCACTCACAAGAGACCTTTCCTTCCGCTCACAACTCTCTATTAGCTGGACCTGCCCTTCTCTGGCAAAGAACAACTGATCCCAAGTGACTGGCAGGGGGCTGGATGGGAAATCATGCCTGGTGAGGCAGAGGGTCCTGGCCAAGCAGCTGGCAGAGAACAGACCTTGCAATATGGGTGAGAGACCCAGCTTTAATGGCTGTTCCTCACACCCCACTGTACCTGGAGTAGGAACTGTCATGTTGTGCTTCCCCCAGCCCACCCATACTCTCACTGCCACCAATGCACTGTTTCCTCTCTCTGGCAACAATTGCTAACATACAGAAGAGCTTCAGGAGGAGCAGCTGACTTCCAGCCTCAGAGCTCCCCACTGCAGGGTGACCAGAGTCTTCTCCAGTCACAGCCGAGCTGTGGATTTCCAGCTCCCCAGACACCATGTAGAGGAGATACAGCCTGTAGAGAGATCCTGGATCCAAGTTTGTTCTTTGATTATGATGTGCTTTTAATGGCCACTGAGGACACAGAAGAGGAAGGTGCTGCCACCTCTCCATTAGCCACGTTATGTGCTGCTACTAAAAACCAACTACAAATGGAAGTCTCAAAAATGAGGAAACCAAAGGGTTAAATATCCAAGCATAATTTATCTACAGAGTTAATCCCAGATACAGCCAGCTCACCTTCCACTGAGCCTTTTTACTGGGGTCTCTTTGGCCATCACTAAGGTTTTTGATGGTAGAATCCAGGTTCAACAGCCCTGCTGTGCTCTGGGTCATCCTTAGAACTACTTTTCAGTCGCTACCTAACAAGTGTTTGAGGTTCTCCATCCTTACGCTTGGTCCCTCAGATAGTTACAGATGATTTAGTCCCTTTTCAGACGTAATTTTAAAGGACTAGGATGAAGACAGGGAAGTTTTCTGCAAGTGCATCTTCCTAACACTGTTCTTCTTGAGCTCACAGGAGTGGTCTGAGAAGCTGGGCTCTTCTCAGGGTTGTCTGGTGGTGGGACAGGGAGCGATGGGTGCAGGCTGGAACATAGGAGGTTCCACATGGACATCAGAGGGAACTACTTCTCAGTGAGGGTGACAGAGCATTGGAGCAGGCTGCCCAGGGAGGTTGTGGAGTCTCCTTCTCTGGAGACATTCAGGACCCACCTGGATATGTTCCTGTGCTACTTGGTCTGAGTGGTTCTGCTGTGGCAGGGGGTCCCTTCCAATCACTAGTGATTCTATGAAATCCCACTCAGCTCTAGGAACCCCATTTCATGCAGATGTGGCTCCAACACTTCTTTTCCCTGTGCTAGACTGGCAAGACAAGCAACCACTGCTGCTCCAGCTCTGCACACCGGTTCCTCCGAGAGCCAGCATTTCTCGGAACCACTGCTGCCAGCCCACCTGTCCTCCTCCTGCCTCATGAACATCCTACCTCCGGCCTCTCAGCCCCTCAGCAGCCACACCAGACTCTCACTGTTTCGCCGGCAACTCAGATCAGCACTGCCTGCGCTCGCCTCCCCCCTCCAGGCTCCTCTGCAGAACTGCACAGGTGGCTGCCTCATGTGGCAGCCGGCTACCATACTGCACACTGGCACCATCGTTTGGCCACTCCATAGACTCCAGCAGCACTGGCCCTACAGGTGATGGCTGCGTGGCTTAATCAGCAAACTGTAACAGAAAAATTCAGGCTGAAGTTACCCCAAAAAAATCATTCTGCTTTCAAAAATACAAGACTCTCAAGCAAATACCTATCAATTACTGTAAAGATTAATTGAACCAGATTTTTCACCTTCTCTATAAGAGTCTACAAATCTCTGAATCCCAGAATGACTGAGGAAGGCAAAGTCCTCTGAGCTCATCCAATCCAGCTCAGCACCTAACATCACCCCAGCAGCCACACCAGGGCACTAAGGGCCACAGCCGGGACGTCCTTCAACACCTCCAGACACAAGGACACCCCCACTGCCCTGGGCAGTCCAGTCCAGGCTCTGAGCACCCTTCCCATGAGGAAGGGCTTCCAAACATCCAACCTAATCCTTCCCTGGCAGCTTCAGGCCCTGCCTTCTCATGCTGGTACTGGTTACCTGGGAGAAGAACTTGATCCCCATCTGACTACTACCTCCCTTCAGGGAGTTGGAGAGGGGGAGCAGGTCCCCCATGAGTTTCCTCTTCTCCAGGCTGAACACCCCCAGCTCCCTCGGCCTCTCCCCATTAGCCCTTCCCTCCAACCTCTTTTTCAGCCTCGTTGCTCCTCTGGACCCACTCCAGCCCCTCCATCTCTTTCTTGAAGTGAGGGGCCCAGAACTGCCCCCAGGACTCAAGGAGAGGCCTCACCAGTGAGCATCTCTCTGCTGATCAGCTCGAACACCTCCACACACTTCAGAGCAATGCGAGCTGTTCTGGCACCTCACACTCCCTTCCTGTCCCAGAGCCCACGTTCTCCCAGCACTGCAAACGTGAGCCTTAGCCGCTCAGCAGGTTCCCTGGAAACCGCAGCACTGAACCAGAGCTGCGGGAATTGTGGCAGGGACTGACTGCTCAACTATTATTCCCTGCGCAGAGCTATTTTGGGCAAAGCTGCTCTGCTCATCTCCCTCTCAGAATAAACTCTGAGTACTGTAAGAACTTCTACTAGGTTATTATCAGCAATTTTTATAACTCACTCTGGCTTGCTCTCGTAGCTGATCCACAATTAAGCGATCGACTCTCGATGGGTTTGATGGCAGCCTTGGAATGGGAATGTTGTTTCCACTAGAAACCTTCTTCCCTTGGAAATTCTTAGCCAGAGTAGATTCAGTCTGCAGGAAAAGACAAGAACAACTCCCTGAGAATGAAGGAGCTGGGGGGGCGGGGGGGTACTGCAGAAACAAATAGCAAACATTCAGGTGTTTCCTCCATCCTCAGGGTCTGAGGATTTTTTGTTAAAAACAGAGAGGACCCAGGCAGTTGAGATTTAACTGTTCACTTTGACAGTCACTTTCTGCAAGGGAACAAGTGCTTTACTTGCAGTTCAATGCATTAATCACTGCTAATGAGTTTCAGAGGTTTTGTGTTCTCTCACTCCCTCACTACAGTCTGTATTAATCTTTCCTGGAAGTAAAATGTAGGCAACTCAGCGAAGAGATGTGGAGCTCAACCAGAACAGGAAAATGAAATGGTTTTAAAAAAATAAATAAATAAAAATCAGCAATTCTGTGCAGATCAGCCAAGCTAAAGTTCTGTCGTGCTACTGAAATGAAATCACGTCTTATTTAGCCACTAGAAAACCACTGTGAAACCAGCCTGCAAGATTCCACACAGCAGTCTCTCTCCTCGCTGCATTGTTTTATCACTCTGGAACATGAGTAACAACACCCAGTCAGCTCAATCAGCTTTGGAGTGCCTTGTGGCTACAACTGTGAAACAAAGACAATTCAAGCTTGGACTGCATCCACTAATGACCAACAGAACGATTCCATTAGGAAGGGTTTGGTACTGGATCACCTGATCTCTTGGTTCAGGGGTTTGTATACTACTGTCTTCAGCCTTTGTTTCAGGGCTGGGGGTGTAACCAGCTCCTTCAGACACAGCTCTGATTTAAAGCATCAGAGAACCAGGAGGTAAAAGAACTGAAAGAACTAGAAGCTCAAGAGCAAAGAAATTTAATCCTAAAATTAAAGCTGAGCCCAAAGTTAAGGAGTAACAACAGGTTCTGCTCTCAAAGTCTCCAGACCCATTGCACCAACTCTACTGAAAGAATAAAAGCCTTTCACAGTCCTAGCAGTCAGAGCATGCACCTTCTCCTTCCCTACCCAATGTAGCCTCAACCACCCCCAGTCACCTGCTCTAAGCACAACATTCAACACAAAAGGCGCAGTTCCGCTTCCAAACAGCCAATAAATCCTCACACCTTCTGTTTTCAGTCCAAACACCAGGGAGCAAACAAACCCTTTGAACCTTTAAAATCCCACTAAGCATTTCAGCTCCCACCAGTGAGGATTCCCCATGAGCTAGAGGGTCATCGATTCTGTGACAGCCCATGTTAAATGACCTGAATGCCTTTACCTTCTTTCTTTCTTTCTCCAAAGCTCTCCACTGCTCATAACACTCTTCTACCTTACGGTGGAGCTCGCTGGCAGGCCCAGTGCGGGGTTTAACCAACCTTGGAGAGCCAAACAGTGGCAGGAAACCAGAGAAAGAACTGTCACCATATACCTTAAAGTACGGGTAGAGGTGCTTCAAATCATTGTGGGAAAACAAGTCATGGGATTCCATCACAGGGAGAAGAGAGTGACCAAATGGATGAGCAGACCTCAAGGGCAATGTGTTTGATCCAAGCTGCTGACTGTGCCTGAAGTCACCCATCAGGGAGCTGCTGTAAAAGCCTGGAGCCTGCAGGCAGGTTGCAGGACTGATGTTGCTGCCGTCTCCACTCCCCTGCCTGAGAGTAAACTGACCCTGAGGCTCCACTAAATCCTGGTATGCATTCTGCCACAGCCTGTCAACATGTTTCTGTCCTTCTAGGTCATAACGGTCACCATGGGGCTTCAAGCGGAACTGGTGTTTGTTCACACTTTCAATGATCCCAAACTGCTGAGCTGAGTAATTGTCACAGAAACCATTTGGCTGCTTTAGTTTCTTTTCACTCAAATACTCCATGAGATTCTCTTCTCCACCCCTCAGCAGCGCTTCTGCGCACGCAGCGGAGCGAGATTGTTCTGCAGAATTATAATCCAAATCCAGACTTGATAAAAAAGAATGGTTATATTGATAGGATTTGTGAAATACATTAGCACTTAAGGGGTAACTGGAATATGGCAACTGAAAAAAATCACTCAAGTGACTGGAACTCTTGGGAAAAGCAGGTAAACGATTATTTGGTTTCAACACAGAGCTTGCGTTCTGAAACGGGACAGAGGCAGTGGCTTTGGTTTGAATGTTCAGCCAAGCTGGCCTCACGTTCACACCTGCTGGAAGATTCGCTGTGTTTGGCACCATTGGAAGCGATTTGCAATACTCAGAACTGTGCAGATCTGACTTGAAAAACTGCTGCTTCTCTGCACCACTGGCAGAGTCGCTGTTCCCAGGACAGGCTGCAAAAGCTTTCAAGCCATACTCAAATTTCTGTCCAAAATCACTGCAGAATGAAGCTTCATTTGGAAACTGTTTCTCTGAGAGGAGTCCCATGGCCTTGGGGAATGGGAAGTTCTGCTGATCACAGAATCTATCATCTATTTTTTTCTGAGATCCTGATTTCACTTGAAATAATTTCTTGTAGGGCTCTGTGTCCAGGGATGGTGCCTCAGTGGTTCTGTTTACTAACTTGGCTTCTTGGAGGTTGCAGCTAGAGCTCTTGGGAGGTTTTATTTTATTAGCATGTGCATATTCAGAGTATCTACTGTAATCTCCATTATCACTGTATCTGTGAAGCTGGGGAAGAAAGGGTTCTGCCCATTTTTGTTGCAGCTGCACATCTACTCCCTTGGTATCCCCCTTCTCCCTTCCATAATAGGCATCACTTGCTGAGTCTTTAATTGCTTCTGGATACCAAGCCAGAGGTGCAGAGGAGGTTTTTCCATACGGATAGTTCTGATTAACAGCTCTTGTCTTCACATTCTCAGCAGTCTGTACATCGTGGCAGCTGGTGTGATCACCTCTGGACAGGTACAAACTCTGCTCTTTGAGGTCAAAGCCAGGGAAACTCTGGTAACACTCATCTACCTTTTGCTGTGCCACAGTATTAGTGCTCTGCTGCTGAGATGCAGTACTTGCAGAGATAGACTCACTGCTGTAAAAACCCTGCTGCGAGGCAGCTCCAACAGGTCTTTTAGCTTCTGGCAGCACATTGTGGTGGTCTGTGATTCTGTTTGTGCTCAAGGGCCAAACTGATTTCATGTTGGATGGACAATTCCTTGAAAAACAAGAAACACAAAGTTAGACTCTTGCCTGCAGTGCTGCTCCTCTCCCATCCTCCCTTCAGCACACTAAGACTGTCTAGGAAACCAGAAGAGAAGAGCAGTGCCCGGCTTGGGAACTGGCTTCCCTTTCTTGCACCTTAGACCTGGAATAACCAGGTTCAGGCAGGGGATGGCGAGCTCTCCCAGAATCTCAGGTTGATGGATCAAAGTCCTTCTGTGCCCAGCGATTACAACTATCTAATGGTTTCTTCTGATGCCAGAACAGAGCCACAATATATGTGTCCTTTAGCAAATACCACTCTGGTAGCATCAGAAAACACTCCCTAAGCATGGAATTCTCTCTTGCCAGTTGAGAAAAGTGCAAAAGAGTCAACAGGCTTGGCAGAGTTTGGTTAGTGGTCAAATTCTATGACCCTAAAGGTCCTTTCCAACCTAAATGATTCAGTGATTTTGTGTATGAAAGGGTGTGATCCCTGGCTTTGTGTTCTTTCCATGGATTGAAGTTAACTCAGAAAACCCCTAAAGTCTGAATTCAATATTCAACCTAGATGTATCAAACTGATCCGGCCAAGGTACCTCATCGAGCAGGTTTATCTGAACTCAGTCATTCCACAAGGCTAGACTTATTGAAAAATTCTGTAAATAGCAGCAGCCAGCAGAAGCTACCCTGTCATTTGAGTACCCAGGGAAAAGAGCTCAAGTATCACAAGTGAAATAATCGATTAGTGGGAAGGAAGTGAAACTATAGAGCACAAGGACCTGCCAGCATCCCATGTGAAGCCAATTAATGGGTACAGACATGAAGAAGGGCGAGGGCAGTGCCTGCCAGAGAACAGAACACAGCAGTGCTTGCAAGGTATCACACCCACCACTCGGTACAGTACTGCTTTGGCGTATCCTGCTCTTCCAAGATATTAGACACCAGCCCATAAAGATCAGTCTCGCTGCCATAATCATTCCTTTCTGTCTGAACCCTGAAAATAAATTTTGAATTCATGAGAATAAAGGACTGTGCTCAAAATCACTCCTAAGTGAAGCATAACACTCTAACCTAGTCCATCAGCATACCCATCCTCTCTGTCACAGTGACTACCTGGACTTCACACTGAGCTGAGGAGCAGCAGCAGGCTGCTTGCCATCATCTGTATAGGTGGACCACAGTGTGTACAGGAAGGATGAGTCTACAGGCACAGAGTACTCTGATGTTGAAAGGGAAGAGCCATAGGTCTGAGGTATCTCTAAGTTATCTTCATTCTGTACAAGAAAAGCATGAATATTAAACTCATCACAGTGGCACTACAGTATGAGGAGTTGTGCTCAGAACCACCGTGAAAATTATCAGAAGCTGGAGCCCCTCTGCTACAAGGACAGGCTGAGGGAGCTGGAGGTCTTCAGCCAGAGAAAGAGTCCAGAGGACCCTACAGCAGCCTTTCAGTACCTGAAGGGGCTACAGGAAAGATGGGAAGGGACTTCTTACAAGGGCAGGGAGTGAGAGGACAAGAGAGGAGAGATTTAGGTTGGAGATTAGGAAGAAGTTCTTTACAGTTAGGGTGCTGAGGCACTGAAACAGGTTGCCTGGAGGAACTGTGGCTGCTCTGACCCTCGAAGTGTTCAAGACTAGGTCTGGTGAGAGGTGTCACTTCCCATGCAGGGGAGTTGCAACTCTATGATCTTTAAGGTTCCTTCCAACTCTAACCTTTCTCTGATTCTATGCAAACAACACAGAAATAGCTGCTGCAGTGCCTAAGCTTCTACACCCTAAACCCAGGGGGTCTGCTCCTGCCTTTGTCTACAATTGTTTACACTAACAGAACAAAGAACTTAGTGAAAGGCTGTTTTACTAACCATCCCTTACTGCTTCACCTGTGACTATGACAGAAGTCAGCAGCTCTTCTCATTAACATCACAACGATGGAGATTTATTAGAGCTAAATCAACCAGGGTGATTCATGTTCTCCAGCAAAAGCAACCGTGTTTGAAAGAATTTGTGACCCTCTTGCTCACAAGCAGCCCAGACTCTGACACAGCTATAAAAAAAGCAGTTCATAATCAACAGGACCTGTGATTTGTAGACACCGTAGAGAGAGCCATCAGTCAGCCTCCCGTCAGCTTCTGCGTTACTCCAGCAGCAACTGCCGTCTCTGAAAGCTACTTTAGACTAAACAAGAGAGGGAGAAAAGCAGCAGGAGGATATAATTACAGAGACCTGAGAGCTGTGGGGTTTATACCAACATTAACTTCTCTCACACTTTAATTTATCTGAGAATCTGCTCCATTTGGGTTTCCATTTGCACATTTGCCCAGAGAGAAAGGTTTAACCCAACTACCCACAACAAGTTAATGAGGTGCTCAGGGACAGAGGAGGGGCAGGCTGAGAGCAAACTGCATTATCTTTTCACCAGCTGAACCACCATAGAACATCAGCCACAGGCGTAGAATGATCACCCCTTCCAGCAGCACTGGGATTTGGGGTAGCAGCGACCTGGCAAGTGCTGGGTTACTGCCTGGACTTGATGATCATAAAGGTCTCTTCTAACCAGATATTCTGAGCAACAGTAAAGGATCCTTTAGTTCCTGTCCCCTGCCAGGCACCTCTTGCCCATTCATGTGGGTTTTCAGCTTTCAGGAGCTGGAATATTGCTGTGATTCTCACACAGAGCGATGGTGCAAAATCCTCACGATGCTGTAACAGCGGAGAAAAACTTCCAGCCAAGGAACAAACCTCTGCCCATCACCAGCCAGGAATCACCTAGGAATGGGCGGGGGTAAGGCGCAGAAAACCTGGACAACCTTGTCTAGTGGGAGATGCCTCTGCCCACAGCACTAGGGTGGAACAGCACAGATGGTCTTAAGGGTCCCTTCCAACCCAAACCATCCTGAGATTGTTGGGCGTTGGGTTTTTTTGGGGTTTTTTTTTGCAAGACAATGGAAACAAAATAGTATGCATCTTTAATTCTGAAGAGGATGAGGTACAGGATGTTTCAAGTTAAACTAAGTCTGACTAACAAGCTTCAAAACCCCTTTAACCTACAAGCCAAAAAATACTTAAATATTACAAATTACTATAGCAGCTCACCCCAAACACTCACTTGGATGACAGAGTTCAAGTCTCCCAGGACTGGTATCCCAGAAATATTTGGAATAAGTGCTTCTCTCTGTAAAACGTTCCCTGAGGAGGGACACCGACTCTGCATCTAATGCAGAGCACAACCTTCCTTCCATTTTGCACCAGTGTATAACACACCGATTTCCTCAGACATGTCTGACAAACACAGTCCAGGACTTGCGTGAAGCAGAGCTCCAACGCTCATGCTATCTCCACCACATTTATTTCATTCTCTCATCACAGAATTATAGAATCATTTTGGTTAGAAAAGACCTTTAAGATCACCCAGTCCAATCCTGAACCCAGCTGTCCCATCCCAGCCCAAACCCATCCCTGAGCACCAGATCTCCACAACTGTGAAACATGGCTAGGGATAGCAACTGAACCTTCTCCTGGGCATCCTCTGCCAAGGCCTGAAGGTCCTTTCCAGGGAGAAGTTTCTCCTCAGGGTCAACCTAACATTCCCCTGGGGCAGCTTGAGGCCATTTCTTCTGCTCCTATCCCTTGTTGGGAGAAGACACCAACCTCCACCTCTCTCCACCCTCCCCTCAGGCAGTTGCAGACAGCAGTGAGGTCTCCCCTCAGCCTCCTTCCTCCAGACTGACCAACCCCAGCTCCCTCAACTGGTCCTCACAGGTTTGTTCTCTAGAGCCTTCCCAACCTCTTTGCCCTTCTCTCCCCCCACTGCAGCCCCTCAGTGTCCTTCTTGTACAGAGGTGCCCAAAACTGACCCCAGTACTTGAGGGGTGGCAAACAGAAACCCCAGCAAGGACATGACTGGGAAACTGAATCAGGACACATCTTGCTTGGTGACTCCCCTCTCACATCAAACACCACAGACTGGGTTTTTCCCCAAATGGAACAGCTTCCCCACACTTCTGAGCCCATTTCCACATCACCAGTGGCCCTGAGCCATGCTCAGATCCACTAAAGCCCTGTTGGCCCCAGAAAAGCAAAGGCTGCAGCCCTAAGGAAGACCTAATCACAGAACCCCAGACTAGTGGGTATTGGCAGAGACCTCTGGGGATCATCCAGTCCAACCCCCTGCCAGAGCAGATCCCCCAACAGCCCAGGAGGAGCCGGGTTGTCTCCAGAGCAGGAGACTCCACAGCCTCTCTGGGCAGCCTGGGCCAGGGCTCTGGGATCTCACTAGGAAAAAGCTGCTCTGGTTAGGTGGAACCTCCTGGGCTTTAGTCTGTGCCCAGTGCCCCTTTTACTGGCACTGGGCAACACTGAGCAGAGCCTGGTCCATCCTACTGCCCCTGTCCCTTTAGCTGTTGAGCAGCATCGACCAGATCCTCCCCTCAGGCTCCTCCTCTCCAGCCGAACATCTCCCTCAGGCTCTCCTCCAGCTCCCTGAGCACTCGGTGCTTGTGCCACTGCTCATGGGCAGCCACAGTGCGAGGTGAGGCGCGACCCCAGCCTCAGGTCCTTTTTCCCCTCACCTCCATTGTGGAGCAGGGATCACCGCAGCTACCGCCTCGGTTACCGGTTACCGCCTCACGCCCATGACGGCCCCCGAGGAACCGGCGTCCGTTATGCCTCGCGCTTGCCGCTCCTCCAACCCCACGCGCCGGCCGCTCCTCCAACCCCTCGCGCCGCAGCGGATTGGCCGCCCGCCTCCCCAGCCCAGCCAATGGAGAGCCGCGCGGCTGCCGCGTGCCATCCCGTGCAACGTGACCTGTCGTGTTCTCCACGTGTCTCCCAGACTCCGAGAGGCGACCGCGCCGTTTGCATTGGCTCCGCCCGCAGGCAGTCGACCAATGAGAAATCATCGCGCAGCAGCCGCATCCAATGGGAGGCCGCGGCGACGCTGTTCACACGGCGACGGGGGTGCAGCCGCTAGAGCTGGAGCGGCCGTGGCAGCGCCTGAGGGGCAGCGCGTGATGGTGGCGGTGGGACTGGGCCTGAGGCAGTCACAGGCTTTGTCACCCCCCCCAAGACCCTGTCACTTCCAGGTCCTGTCACCTTTCCTGCCCCCTGGCCCTGTCACATCCTCTTCAGGCTCTGTCACCCCCCAGCCAGGCAGCTGTGACTGCTGGGTCCTAAGGTGCCCTCAGCCACTGCCGCTCCCAACATTGTGTGAGGAGAATCCTACCTGGGGTCAGACCATCCCCATGATGGTCCTCTGTGATCACCCACGGGAGCAAGAGGAAACCCCTGTTACTTGGTACCTGTTGTTGAGGCACAACTGTCCACTCCACCCTCATGGGCTGCTCCAGCAGAGTGGAGCTGTTCCACTCTGGTCACACAACTGTACCTGGAAGTTGAAAGCAGACTGTGAAAGGTCCTGGACCAAAGTGTTAACGTCCCCCCTCCACCCTTGTGACTTCCACCTGCCTGCTCTCTCAGGAGCAACACGACCTGCAGTGGACCAGAGTTTCAATACCTCCTCAACATCCTTCCTCGATGACATCCCACCTCCTGCTGTGGAGCAGAGCATTGAGGCACCCCTCCAGCACACCTGGCACCTGATAACCCCTTACTGTTCTGGATGTTGGTCAGTCTTAAGCTCTGGTAGGTTATCACACTGATCAAATCAGGGCCTATGGGAAAAATACAGAATCCCAGAATATTCCTGGTTGGAACGGAACTCCCAGATCACTGAGTCCAACCACACATACAACAAGAATGAAACACAACCCCTGCTCAGAGGGCAGCACCATACGCAGTCAACCAGATAGAACACAAAATAACCTCCCCTACACTCTGCCACCAGAGCACCTTCTGAAGCACCATGTCCTCTTAAACCTCTCTAGGAATGGGGACTCAACCCCCTCCCTGGGCAGCCTGTTCCAGTGCCTCACCACTGTGTCAGGAAAGAATTTCTTCCTAATACCAGATCTAGACCTCCCTGCTGCATCTTCAGGTCATTTCCTCTGGTCCTGTATTGTTCACTTGGGAGAAAAGGCCAACAACCACCTCTCTCCAGCCTCTTTTCAGGTAGTGGTAGAGGGCTATGAGGTCTCCCCTCAACATTCTCTAAACTAAACCTGTCCAGTTTCCTCAGCCTCTCCGCACATGAGTTGTTTTCTAGACCCTTCATGAGTTTGGTAACTCTGCTCTGGATATGTTCCAGCACCTCAAAGTCCTTCTTACAGCCAGTGGCCCAGAACTGAACACAGTCCTGACAAATCAGACCACTGAGACCCCTTTGAGCTCACCTGGATTTCAATGGGCTCCATCCAGTATCTGTCCTAAGCTGGATCACCTCTTTGGATCTTCTCTCAGCAAGATGGGTTGAAGGCCTGGGTGAGAGCCACCTCCTTGAGACTCAGCCTCCACCATCTGAATGATGCTAATATCCATATTTAAACTCCATGAGGGAATTTTTGACTACAGGCCAGCTCCTTTCTCCTGTCTCTCCGTATTTCCTCAGGTGCTTTGCTTTGTGCATTTGAGAGCAGGTTGTTTGGGGATCCATAGATTTGTCTGCCTGTGTTTCAGGTCTGTCAAAGCACAGAGTCTGATTTAAGATACCTGGTACTAAGTCACTGTGAGTGTTGTTATTCTCCAATCTGTAACAAAACTGGTGTTTTACTTTGCTAAACCATTTCCCAGATCTTGGGGAGTGAAGAGCTCAGGATGCCTCACAGCCACGGGGCTGGAGGAAGAACCAGAGGAGGGAGCCCAGTGGAAACAGCTGGCTCACTGCTTTGCCAGCTCTTGTCTCCTCACACCTCTCATCCCTGGGGATGGCTTGGGTGCTCTGCCAAGCGTGTGAGTACTGCTGTGTTCACTCAAATGGGCTAAGGAAAACTGAGGAGCCCTGAAACCAAACTGTATTTTTGTTTTCACTTCTCAAGCTCATATGAATTTCTCAAACTATTTTAACAGGGTCCAGGGACATCGTTTTTGCTGCTGGCTCCATTTGGGCAGAAAAAGACAGCACACAGGCAACTTCCTGACAATAGAGGCATCTTTTCTGTGTGAACTATGTGTATCTATGTTGTGATTTTCCCCATTTCCCAGTGCCAGCTGCCCTCCAGCTTGCTGCCAGCCAGTGGGTTCACTGGAAGGTTAGTGGGGCAAACTTGTGGGGGGCCCAACACTTTCCTACAACTCTTCTAGGGTTGCATCCCTAGGCTTTGGGATGCAGCTGATGTGTCTGTTGGAGCCTTCACTCCAGGAGATCATGGATGCATGGAGGGGTCAGCAGTGAAAATCTTAGGTCCACAGGGTACACTGATTGATGCCACTTAGCCCCCTGCTCACTGTCCTGGGGAGAGGCTGGATGTGAGACAGAGCTTTGGGAGATGCTCTGGTCCAGAGCCTGAAGCTACTTGAGGTGTAGTCCTGTCACTCAGCTGGAGCTCAAGATGGAGCTGGAGTGGGCTGGACTCCCTTTGGTCATAGATCCACACCTGGAACTGCTGTGCTCTTTGTATTTGCTTTGGCAGCTTCTCTTTAATGCTCTTTGAAATGGTGAAGTGTGGGGGAGCAGCTGCTCTAACCCTGCCATCCCCTCAACTATTTCCCTATACACTCAGAGGTTGATTGTCCCAACTCATTGAAGGCCACATGACAGAAAGGTCTGGGAAGCTCAGCATGAGGACAATCCCCCGCAGATTCTACCACTGAGACAGAGCTCAGTACTGGCAGGGTGGGGGTGGCAGTAATGTCAGAGTCCCTCAGGCCAGACCCTTTACTAGCTGCAGGAGCAGAAACACATTTTCCCAGCATGTTCCACAGAGGCTGGGAAGCAAATCCCAAATCCCATCCAGTGAGAAGCCCTTGGCAGCTTCCTGCCCAAAGCTGAGGGGCTCTTTGCAATTTTCAACCACTGCCTTTCAGAGACTTTTCCCCACTTCAGGGATTTCTGTTGAGGAAGGGACGTAGGCAGAGAACAACAGGGTCTCGCTGGGAGAAAGTAAGTTCCTGCAGTGCTGAGCTCTGCCTACAACAGACTTAGTTATTGACCCGATTCCTTTGCCCACAGATTTGCACTCTGCAGCAAGGTACATCTGTGGCCGGAGGTACTGAGCACCGTGTTATAGTGCCTCCCCCACAGCTCTCTGTGAAGTTGTCATTCCCCTGTGGGTCAGAGCTGATGTTGCTCCCTGTTCCAGGCAGCAAACTGGCAGTTAAAACCAATATTAATATTTGATTCTGTTGTCAGAGCCGTGCACAGGATGCTGTGGCGGGCTACTAATGCACCGGAGCTCCATCCCCAGATTGATCTCCAAGCTGTTGAGGTTGGCTGTGGAGACAGTATTGACCCTGCTTCTGAAGCCCAAGCTTTGCTGCTTTCCGCCCCCAGCGCAAAGACAACAGCAAGGTCTGGAATTTAACTCTTGCAGAACATTACCCAGGGGGATGGAGCTCTCTGAGCAAGCTGTTTTCATCTCCCAGTATGAGACAGTCTATCCGGTGTGTCTGTGTGCTCTTGGTGCAGCACCATTCCAGACAAATCCCCACAGGGATCCATGTCTGCAAACCTGGCTGAAAACAATCCATCAGGACGCTAACGGGACCAAGTTCAGCCAGCAACAAGTAGAACCAAGAGCCACAATGAGCAGGACACCCATACTAGGAGTAAAGACCTTGCAATGACATTTCCAAGCCCCAGACATCCCTTAGCAAGAAAGGAGATTAACTCCAGGCTGAGACGTGTGGAGGGACCAGAGCAGCAGCTCTGAGCTCCTGATATCTGGCTCCCCGCCTCACACCCAACTGTAATTTGCAGCAGAAGCATAAAGATGTTTAGTGCAGTCAGAGGCTGCTGTGCCTTGTGGCAGGTGATCCCTGTTCGGGGAAGGTGTCCTGGCAGGGGGTGGACAGGGTGATCTCTAAAGGTCTCTTCCAAACCAAATCATCCAAATCATCTTCTAACGGAAGCAGGTAAAGCCATCAAATGTACCATTGGAGGAGGCCATGGCCCCAGCTGAGGGATTTAACAGAATCCCAGACTGGTGGGGTTGGAAAGGACCTCCAGGGATCATCCAGTTCAACCCCCTGCCAGAGCAGATCCCACAACAGCCCAGGAGGAGCTAGGGTGCCTCTGGAGCAACCCGGGCCAGGGCTCTAGAATCTCACTGGGAAAAAGCTGTTCCTGATGGTCAGGTGGAACCTCCTGGGCTCCAGTCTGTGCCCAGTACCCCTTGTCCTGTCGCTGGGCACCACCGAGCAGAGCTTGGTCCCCTTCTGCAGCCACTGGTCCTTTAGCTATTGATCAGCATCGATCAGATCCCCCCTCAGGCTCCTCCTCTGCAGCTGAACAGCCCCAGCTCCCTCAGCCTCTCCTCCAGCCCCCTGAGCAATCCAGTGCCTGCACTGGGCTCTCTCCAGTAGCTCCCTGTCCTTCCTGAACTGGCGAGCCCCGAACTCAATCTCAGCGCTCAGCCGGAGCCCCACGGAGCAGGGCGGACGACGGGAAGGAACCTCGGACCCGCTGCCCACGCCCCATCCCCGCCCCATTCACCGCCCCGCGGCTCTGCCCACACCGCCCCGCGCCCGGCCCAACCGACCAATCGGAGCAGCACTCTCTGATGACACAAGAAAAATGTCCCGCCCACACCGCTTGACCAATAGACGAGGCGGTCTGAGCGGAGCAGCCAATCCAAATCCGTTGTCCTCGCTAGGGGGTGGGGCGTCGTATAGGTTCCCGCCCACTCTGAGTTGTACCGCCTTCTGGCGGCCGCGGAGCGGAACTGCTGGCGCGGCGCTGCGGGCCGGGCACAGCGGCAAGATGGCGGCGCGGGTAAGTGGGGGGGAACGGGGACGGGCCGGCTCCTGCCCGCCCCGCGCCCCCACCCTGTGCTTCCCCGTGCGCTTCCCTCTGTGCCTCCCTCTATGCCTCTCCCTGCCCGTCTTGCGCCCCCTGTGATTCCCCCTGTGCCTCCCCTTGCCCCCTCTTCGCTCCCTTTGCCCCCTCTGCGCCCCCTGTGCCCCCTCTGCGCTGTTGCCGCCGCTTCGGCTCCTCTGGAGCGCTGGGGCGGCTCGGGCGCTTCTCGCAGCCCTGCTGGCCAGGGGTCGCTCAGCCTTGAGGAGGTGGTGCGGGGGTCACCTGTGGTGTTGTAGGGTGCTGGCTCTGAGATGGGGAGCTCTGAGGAGGCTGTGAGAGTTTCTGAGGGCTCCTGACCGCTCCTTAGGGAGCTTGGAGTGCTCTTTAGTGGCGCTGAGGGGGCTGTGAGGGGCCCTAAGGGGTTTCTGGGAGCTATGGAGGGGCTGTGAGGCCGTACCGTCTGCTTTCCCTGTGGGACAGGGTTTTAGGGTCCCCGGGGGTGAGGACGAAGTGGCCCCGTGGTGACGTGGCCTGTGGGGCAGGACTATGGGGTTCCCACAGGAGCTGTCTGAAGCCGGGTGACCCCTGTTCCTGGGGGTGTGAAGCACGGTCTCAGGGTCCCTCGGGGTGCTGAGAGGTTACAGTGGACCCATGGGGTGCAGCACCGGATTTTAGGGTGCTCTGGAGGTGCCGGAAGGCTGCAGTGACCCTTCGGTGCTTTGGGGTGATCTTCTAGGGGCACCATGAGGCTGGGATGTCCTTTCTTCCTGCAGCGTGTGGGGCAGGATCCCCAAAAAGTGTAATGAGTCCCTGGTGATCCCTTGGTGCTGCTGTCAGAATTTAGGGTTCCCTAAGGGTGCTATGAGGCTGCAGTAGCCTTCAGGATTTTAGGGTTCTCTGAGGGAACTGTAAGGCCGTAGTGACCCATCATCCTGTGGGTTGTGGGGCAGGATCCTCTATGGATGCTGTGGGAGTGGGGTGACCCTCTGGTGCTCTGGGATGTGGAGTAGGATTGTGGCACTCCCTTAGGGGCCTCTGTGAGGCTGTGGTGACCCCTGTCCCTGTGGGGTGTGTGGAAGGATTTTAGAGTCCCTGTAAGAGTTCCCAAGGCCCTGATGGCCCCTTGGTGCTGTGGGATATGGGAAAGGGTTGTAGGTTTCTTTGAGATCTTAGAGACCCCTGCGCCTTGTGGGCAGCAGCAAAGCGCCAGGCTGGGATGTGTTAAAACACAGCTCAGGGGTTGTGCAGTGGGTTTATTCCATACTTATATAAGAAATAAAACACATCCTCTATGGCCGATTGCTTGTATAACATCAGGACGTGGTCAGGAAGGCCTTAAAATGTGAAGGATCAGTCTCCACTGTCAAATCACTCTCTGCAGACCCTTGCCCAGCCCCTGTTTTCAGATGCTCCAGTGCTGCTGGATGCAGTGAAGGTTCTCTTGGCTCTGAGCTCAGCAGGGCTTTAGCTGGCATCAGCTTTGAAAGTCACATCTCAGTCATATCTGCCTCAGGATGAAATCTGCCTTGGCCAGAGAACTCAGCAACTGACATCTTGGGGTTCTCTCACCATGTTTAATGCTGGGGTGGGTCTGCTGGGTCCCGCAGCAGATGGTGCAGTGGTCTGATGCAGAGCAGTGGTGCTGAGACGTTTTGTCCCAGCAATGAGCAGTGCAGATGGCCTTGAGTGCCACCTCTGAATTGCTGCTGACTCAGAAAAAAAAAAAAACTTGAGTGTTTTGTGGTCTCTCCTCTCCTTAAGAGCTTTTCCTCTGTTCCTGCTCCAGATATGAGGTCTTGCCTCCTTTCTTGCACCTTGGTTTCTCATCTCACCCTTTGCAGATAAACCAAGAGGAAGCTTTCTGTTTCCTCTGGCTGATTTCCATCTATAAATGGGGCCCCAATGCTTTCCCCAGCAGTAGGACTGTTCTAGCCCTGATTAATGTTGTTCTGAAACTCCTTGTAGCCTAAACCTGTGGTGGACTTGTCTTGCCCCCTACTCCTTGTGCTACCTGGAGCCTTTGCAGGTGTAAAGTCAACAGAAAACTCTGTAGTTCGAGGAGCTGCTTTTCAGTTGCTCTTGTGAGCACCCTGAGTGCTGGAAGTGGTGGCTGTGGATGTGGGGAGGAAGAAGGGGAACCAACCCCAACCTTTCCTTGCTGCCACCAGTTTTTGTGCTACTGAACTCCTGAAGATTGTAAAGGAGGGATTTGTGCAAACTGAAGAGGAAAATTGGAGCTCGATTGCCTCATGCCATGGCAAATTGAGTGGGTGATGCTTTCTTTAGGTAACCAGGAAGATTCTTACTGTTGAGTGTCCCCATGATTTACCCATTCGTGCACTTGTTGCAGAAAGGTCAGGTAATTGAACGCTGTGGGAGCGTTCAATACCGTTCTGAGCTCCATCCAGCCTCACCGCATGCCGGGTGCACTTGATGCCAGCGGCTGCTGCCAGCTTGTATGTGGGACGGCTGCAGCTCTGTGGAGGGCACAGGGTCTGGATGAGCCAGCAGTAGCCCCCATTCCGGATGTGACACTGTAGCCGTGTTCTCCCTGTGTGTGTAAATCAGGAGCAGTAGGTGGGTGGGTGGAGGTGTGTGATACCTCCGGGTACAACAGGTGAGTGGGACCAGAACACTGGGGCTCTTCTGTTGTCAGCATTTGAAAAGCTGCTTCAACCTGGGGAGTGGCTGCAGAAGGCTGCAGTGATAGCTGCTGGCCTGAAAAACCATCCTCTGACAGTGCGGAGCTGCTGGAGGGGAGGAAGATGCTGCAGAGAGAGCTGGACAGGCTGGGTCAATGGGCAGAGGCCAATGGGATGAGATTTAACAGGGCCAAGGACAGGGTCCTGCACTCTGCCCACAATAACCCCCTGCAGCTACAGACTGGGGGATGAGTGGATGGAGAGCAGCCTGGCAGAGAGGGACCTGACAGTACTGGGTGACAACTGACTGAACAGGAGCCAGCAGGGTGCTCATATGGCCTGGAAGGCCAGTGACATCCTAGCTTGTACCAACAATAGTGTGGCCAGCAGGACTAGGGATGTAATTCTCCTGGTGTACTGGGCACTGGTAAGGCTTCCCCTTGAGTCCTGGGGGCAGTGCTGGGCCACTCACTTCAAGAAAGAGATTGAGGGGCTGGAATGGGTCCAGAGGAGCAATGAAACTGGGGAAGGGACTGGAGGGAAAGGATGATGAGGAGAGGCTGGGGAAGCGGCGGGCGTTTAGCCTGGAGAAGAGGAGACTCAGGGGGGTCCTTCTCCCTCTACAACTCCCTGAAGGGAAGTTGTAGAAAGGCAGGGGTCAAGCTCTTCTCCCAGGTAACCAACACCAGGATGAGAGGGCAGGGCCTGAAGCTGCCAGGGGAGGGTTAGGTTGGATGTTAGGAAGCCCTTCCTCACACAGTGGGTGCTCAGAGCCTTCCAGCCTCAAGCTATTCCGTGAGTTGTTGTTGTGCACCTACACACAGAGTTATGAGCTGCTCTCCTGATGGAGTGAGACATCTTTACACTTCTAGTAACATTCCAAATAATTTAGGTAAACGAGAAGCTAAATTTCATTAATTACCCTGTGCTGTTTCAGGTACCTCATGCTACTCCCTTGATCACACTGGGTTTCCTTGGTTGCAAGGAAGAGGCAGTGATTAACCGTGATTAGAGTTTACGGGAAAAATAGTTTATGATGATTAAAAATAATGGCTGTTTGTGATTGAATTTATTCGGTGTCTCTGCGTGGGTAATCGCCAGGCACTCAGGCAGAGCACGCAGCCTCACCGAGGCATCAGCTGCTGTCTGCTCTGGCACAGGGGATGGGGGAGCCTTTTGGCTGTGCCCGCTCGTGGTTTCTGATCACTCGTACCCCGACTGGGCACTGGTCCATCTGTAGCTGATGGAGCAGAACCCTGTCAGGAGTTTGTTCTCAAAGGGATGTGGAAAGGCTAGATGTTTTTCCATCCTTGATCAGAATGAGCTGCCTTTCACGTCATGTGCCAGGCTGGAGAGCTGCTCAGAGGAGCCTGTGAGGCCAGAGAGGAGGCAGGACTGTGGCTGCAGAGTTTTTGAACTCCAGAGAGGGATCTGCCTGGACTGAGTGCTGAGGTGGAGGTATGGATGTTGGTGCTGATCCCTGTCAGAGAGGCTGCTGTCGAAAATTCTATAATTTTCCTTTATTCACCCTTGGGGACCCATTTGCAGTGGTGTCACCGTTATCCCAGTCACAGGAGCCACTGCCCTGTTTGCTTCCCAGCAGAGAATCATGACTGTGGTGGGGTGGGAGAGGTTTTGATCTTGTTTGGGTGCCATCAGAGGTTGTTTCACCCTGCAGGACTCCTGCAGAAGAGTCTCTGAGTGAGCAGACATTGGTGCTGCTGTCAGAAATCAACTCTCCATTGAGAGACTTATGGTAGTAGGAAGGGTGTGAAGGAGAGACAGAGTCCTGGGGTGGTTTGTGGTACTAATGATGCTGCTGGAGTGTCCCCTGAGCTCCAGTGCTGCTCGTGGTCAATCCCAGGGCACTTTGGGGTTGGCCAGTGTGGTAGAATCTTTGACAAGCTAGAGCTGGGCATTGCATTTGTGTGTTGAAGCTGTACAAGGCTGGTTTCTGCTGACATATGGGATCAGCCTTGTGAGACACAGGTGTCATCAGGCAGCTAGAGAAACATTTGTGAGGCAGCTTGGTTCTGGTACTGATCCTTCTATCATCCATCACTCAGCTTTTTTTAGTGGTTCCTAATATATCCACGAGGAAATGGGCTCCCAGCGACGCTGTCGGCAACCGGGAGGAAACTGAAGTGAGAATGTCTGTTTCTGAGATAATTTCTGCTCCCCTGTCTGTGAAATCATCACAAATGGGGTCCTTCTTTACAGGGCTTCTGGCTCCTCAACACCGGCTGTAACTAACTGAGAATGAACTGAATAAATTATTGACAGGCATGTGAGCATGGGAGTGTCAGTGGGCACAGGGTGCCTGGCCCCTCACCTCTGGTTGACTGAAGGTAGTTGCAGTGCTGTGGGAGCAGCAGCCGCTGCGATGGGGAGATGCTGAGCTTTGGGGGGTTCTGTCGTTCCTCTCTTCTTACTATGTGCAGGCCACAGCGACAGCTTTTGAGATCTTGAAAATCTTCAGATTCCGAGTGGGAAATATCTGTTAGAGTCAAAGAACCCTTTAGAGGGTCATTTGGGATGTGAACTTCTTAAATAGGACTACTTTTTTCATTCTATAATTACAGAATCCCAGAGTGTCAGGGTTTGGAAGCGACCAAAGATCATCCAGTCCAATCCCCCTGCCTGAGCAGGATCCCCTAGGTCCAGTCACGCAGGGACAGTCCAGGTGGGTTTTAAACATCTCCAGAGGAGGAGACTCCACAACCCCCTTGGGCAGCCTCTTCCAGTGCTTTGGCACCCTCACCAGGAAGAAGTTTCTTCTCATCTCTGTGTGAAACCTCCTCTGTTCCAGCTGACACCCATTGTCCCATTGAGTCTCACTGAGCAGAGCCTGTCTCCTTCCTCGTGACACCTACCCTAATACAGCGAGATCTCCCCTCTTCCTGACCTAGGCCACAGAATCCCATAGTGATTGAGGCTGTAAAAGCCCTCTGAGCTCATCCAGCCCAACCCCTAACATCACCACATTAGCCATACCAGGGCACTAAGGGCCTCAGCTGGGCTGTCCTTCAACACCTCCAGGGATAGGGCTCCCCCACTGCCCTGGACAGTCCATTTCAGGCTCTGACCTTAGAGCCCAGAGGTCTCTGAAAAAGGCTCCTGTGGTTTTGGAGATGCTCTAGCTGGGAGTTAGGAGGAAGTTCTTGCGTCAGATCAGATCTGGAGTCCACAGCAAAACTTGGAGTCAGGTGCCAGACCTGAGAAAACAGCAAGTGGTGCTTGTGTTGTGTTGTGCTAACCTGCCCTGCAGGCAGGACACGGTTTTCAGTGGAATAAAATCATCATTGATTCCTTTCTGTATGTGAAAATGCACTGACCCCCTTGAACATTCCAGTATTGGTCTTTTATGGCCCACTCTGGTCTTATTCTGACCCAGGAGTTGGTAGATGCTGTCCACGTCCACTCCCAGGTGTGAGAGGACCAGCTTGATGAAGAGGAGGTGCAGTGAGTGCCTTGAGCACAGGCAGAGACCTTGGCAACATGCAGTTAACTGCTGCAGGTTTTGGAAGGATGAAGTTCAGACTGTGCTCCCCACGTGCTGCCAGGTGCTGTCCCACCTCAGGGATGTGCTCAGGCACAGACTGGCATTTTGAGACTGCATGTCCATAGTCCAGACATTTGTTTGTCCTCCAGGAGCTGGGGAACTGTGTTGGGACATTAGTAAGCAGAAATATTCAAGCAGGACACATGGTCGCTCCTGCTGACAGGACAGTGTTCAATATGGCAGCCTGTTTTGTGTTGGAGCTGCTGCTGAGTGAGGGCTCACTGGGGCATCTTTGGGCCTGCTGAGGAGAGACTTGGGGCTGAAGATCCAGGCTTTCTCTTGTCCTGCTGCCACGCTGGTTTGGTGTTGCTGTGTTTTTGTGTCCTCAATTCAGGAAGGTTGAATGTTAGTGGCACAGAAAGATTTCACATGGTTCTTCTGTCTCCTGAGTCGCAGTAGAGCAGTGGCCTGTCAAAAATCTGGGGTAATTTCTGTCCTGGAGGTAGCTCCATTTCCTGTGAGGTTTCATGTCTTAAACACAAACCAGGTGCATAGGACAGTGTCCTGGAGATGCTTAGGGCCAGCTCAGCCCATCGTGGGGACCTGGAGCTGAGGGACAGGGTGCAGTAGTGGCTGTGCAGTGCTGCTTGAAAGGTCTTTTCCAACCAAACAGATTTTGTGGTTCACTCAGTGTAGGGTGAGCTGCAGGTAAACAGCAGAACAGTGCATTGGGCTTTGACAAGGCACGTCCTGGGAAAGGGACTGGAGGGGAAGTCTGATGAGGAGAGCCTGAGGGAGCTGGGGGTGTTTAGCCTGGAGAAAAGGAGACTTGGGGAGGACCTTCTTCCTCTCTTCTAGCTCCCTAAATGGAGATTGTAGTCAGGTGGGAGTCAGGCTCTTCTCCCAGGCAACCAGGACCAGAGAATAGGGTCTGAAGCTGCCAGGGGAGGGTTATGGTGGATGTTAGAAAGCCCTTCCTCATGGAAAGGGTGCTCAGAGCCTGGAATGGACTGCCCCGGGGCAGTGGTGGAGTCCCCATGTCTGGAGGTGTTGAAGGACAGCCCGGCTGTGGCCCTTAGTGCCCTGGTGTGGCTGCTGGGGTGATGTTAGGTGCTGGGCTGGATGAGCTCACAGGGCTTTTCCAGCCTCAGTCATTCTGGGATGCTGTGGAATTCCAAGTTCAAGGGGGTGTTTTCTGATCTGTTCCTGATACCATTGGGTAATTTCTCTAAATGGGGAAAGGGATCACATTTGCATTCCTTAGGCATCCTGGTGGCCTCAGTCCAGATCCTGTGGCACCCATTCCACGCTGGCAGATGTTGTTGAGGTGCCTTTCATCCTTGTAGGATTTTTAAAAGGCATCAAGATGAAATGCGATGAGTTCCCTGTAATTGAACTGTTGATCATGTTGGTGTTAATTACAAAAGCTCATACTCTGTGTCATTACTGCTTAATTGGAAGGTGGAGCTGATGCTTGTGTTCAGGGAGCAGCTTCTTTCAGGGTACATCAAGGCAGGTACAGATCACTGTGTTACTGGGAAGGAAGAGCTGGTGTGGACAGTGACATCTTTGGGTTGAACAGCCTGCTTAATGAACTGTAGATGTCCTAGTGGTTTGTACAAGCTCTCCTTCAGTGTCTTTGTTTCTTTAGCTCTTCTAGGCAAGTGGTACAGTCTGGGAACCCTACGTTGTGGTTCTGGTGCATTGCAGCGATGAGACCAGTACAGCCTGGTCACAACTGACAGGTTGAACTGGTGCTGCAGTTATGGAGCTCCCACTGCAGAACTGTTACTTTGCCTCACAGCCACCATCCTCTGTGACAGACACTTCCCTCCTGTGAGAGTGGCTTTTGTGTGCTGAGGCCACAGTGCTTCCCAGATCCTTGCACAGTCATGAGGGGACACTGGGGAACCTGTAGAAGAGGAGACTCGGGGACGACCTCCCTCTCTCCAACTCCCTGAAGGGAGGTTCTAGTCAGGTGTGGGTCAGACCCTTTTACCAGACAACTAGTGCCAGGATGAGAGGGCAGGGCCTGAAGCTGCCAGGGGAGGGTTAGGGTGGATGTTAAGAAGCCTTTCCTCATGGAAAGGGTGCTCAGAGCCTGGAATGGACTGCCCAGGGCAGTGGGGAGTCCCCATGTCTGGAAGTGTTGAAGGACAGCCTGGCTGTGGCCCTGAGTGCCATGGTGTGGCCACTTGAGTCATGTTAGGTGCTAGGCTGGACTGGATGAGCTCAGAGGACTTCTACAGCATCAATCATTCTGGAATGCTGTGCTATTAGATAAAGAAGGGTGAGGGTGTGAGTTGTATTATGTGTGTAAAGAGCTGCCTTGGCAGACAGGCTGGTGTCCCTATTGTAGCCCCTGCTGTCAGCTGGGCTCATCCTCCTTTGCTGAAGATGGTATCAGGTGCCAATGGGAAGTTACTGTTGCTGCCAGCACAAACCATTCCCTGTGTGATTTCCAGCCCTGGGAGAGTCAGTGCTGGCCATGGGAGCTGTACCTCTGTGTAGTGTAGCTGGTTCACCTTGGAACCAGCATGGGGAGGAGATTCACAGTAGTGGCAGAGTCATGTCTGGGGATGTGGGAAGGAGGAGGTTTCTGTCTCACCCATCCTCTTCATCTGCACTTGACATTGATGCTCTCTTGCTGCTGTCTTGCTCCAAGTGCACTGGCTTTTACAAACATTTGAATATTAATTCTGACATTTTAGCTTCCCTATCGCATACCTATTTAAACAGACCAAGATTTATGAGCTTGTTAGTGAGAGAGAAGGCAGCTGCTTCCCGAGGAGAGTGGAAGCCTTCAGCAAAGTAAAGTAGAGGTCAGATGGAGCTGATGGAGAGGGCAGACCTGAGCAGCCAGTCAGGGGACAGCACACAGGGCTCTGAGTGCCTGTAGACCTGGAGAGGGAACCTGTCTTGCCAAACCTGCTGTCCAGAAAGTGGTTGTTGGTGTTTGATCTCTTCTTGTGGCTGCAGAACTCTGGAAGCTTTATCCCGTGTGGGGGTTTGTTTTGGAGATGTCCAGAAAAACCTGCAAACTTGGAACTTCCTTACTGCTCAGTTCTTGGTTTTAATTTCAGCAGCAGAGTGGTAGGACATCTCCTCGTTCTGAGCCTGGGCCCTGGTGTGGGTCTGGCTGTGTTGTCATTCCTTTCACAGCTACTACCTTTAAAGGGGCTTTGGGTTTCTCGTTCTTGTTGCCTCCAGCAGGCTGGGACAGCAGCGGTTTCCTGTGCTGCTCCAGCCCCCTTCCAAACTGCCCTCTGATACCATCAGTACTGTTTTACACCAGTTTCTTCTGCCTTGCAGTGTAGGCTTGGTTCTCTGCTCCCTTGTGCAGCTCCATGGTGTATGTGTGTAGTAGTCATCCTCCTCCTCCTCAGGCTTTCCTGTGGTGGGAGCGTTGATGCGTCTCTGCCTTGCAGGCTGTTGCTGACCCAGCTCTGCTGCAGCTCACATGGCTGTTTCTCATCACTGCATGCAGGAGGCTCCTTGGCTTTGGAGTTTTAACGTTTACTGCAGGTTCTGTTGGGTGCTCAGACACAGTCTGTGTCAGACAACACTTCATGTGCCTCTGCTTCCTGCCAGGAGCATCGGGCTGGATCCTGTAGAGTCTCTGTGTCATCCTCTCAGCTCCTTGTTTAGCTCTGAGCTCCTTTACCACTGTACTTCATCCTCTCAATATTCAAACTTGATTTTATTGCCAGGTTTTTAGTGGAGAGGGAGTGTTTAAATTGATCCCATTTGAGGCAGCCCTGGAGGCAGACACATGGCTGCTCCATCCCTGGGAAGCAGGGTCTAAACCTCCCTCCCACAATAACCCCTCTTCAGGCTCTTCCTTGCCCTGTGCAGGTGATTAATCTCTAGGATTAGTGACACTCCAGAGCCTCAGAGCTCTTGTAGAACTGAGTAGGGCTAGAGATCCTCATTTTGTGCAGCCAGCAGCAGGTTCCACAGGGTAAATGTGACTGTTCCCAGTGCTCTCGTGTTTCCTGACACCTGTCACACTTGAGAGCAGCCTGAATGGCTCTGTGTTTTACCCAGGGGAGCATGGTAACTACACAGATAACCCTTCAACATGTACCTTGTGGAAATGATGCAGAAACAGGGTTCAGAACTAAACCTGCCCTGGCTGCAGAGGCTGTTTCATAATCCCCTGGGCAGGATTAGGAAACGGAACGATTTGAACCATCTTGCAGTGGGAGCAGCTCTGCTGTAGCATTGCTGGTTCATCTCCTGTCCTCAGTAACCACTGACAGGTTGTTCTGTGCTGTAATGTCCCACCAGCTTCCCCCTGTGGGTATGAGTAATGGGAAGCATGTTCTTCAGCTCCCTCACCCAGAACAACTCGCAGATAGTCCCCATCTCGCTGTACCCTGTGCTCGCCCACGCCTCACTGCAGTGGTGTGAGCTGGGTGTGCTATTCCAGAGACTTCCTTACTCATTCTCCTTCCCAGGGCAGCAGTGCCCTGGCTGCTTGTCTGTGTTTCTGAAGGAGAAGTGGTGTTTGGGGTTCACTACAAGTACCCACATAGCACAGCGCTGCTGCTTGGGCTCAGATCTGCTGAAAGGCAGAACCCCTTGGCTTTGTGTTGTAGAGAAAATCTGGAGTCCACACCAAAACAACCTCTGTAGGATCAAAGTGATGATTTAAATGATCACTAAAATGATTTTAGTGATCATTTCTGCTTGTTCTTCAGAGCAGCTTTTCCTTGTGGAACACAGTGGTGTTGCTGACCCTCCTGCTGCGGTTTTTCCAGTTAACCTCTGCTTGAGAGCAGAGGAGCAGTGGCACTATTACAGCTCTGTCACAAACCCAGTGGTGACGCCCTTCATGCTTCTCCATCAGAGTGGATCTGCCAGAGTGGTCTCCTTTTCCTCTTGGTGAGCAGAAGGGCCCTCCAAGCAGGTCTCTGTGCAGACAGGTCTTTGCAGCATGGCTGATGCTTCTAGCTCGGGGCGCTTTAGAGTGAAGGCAGTTTCAGCTGTGGAGTCACCTCCTGAGGACTTGGCTGTCCTTGGAGTCTCCTCCTTGCATAAATCAGAGCACTAGCTGGAGGCAGTAGAGAGTTTCTGTGCTGCTCTGAGGCCAGCATCTCTGTACAGTGGACAGGAGCGTGGCTGCAGCCTGGGAAGATATATCTGGGTCACCTTCAGCTGGTGGTGACAGGACAGATGACACTGGCTGTCACCTGCCTGGTAGAGCTGAGCTCAGTGGTGCTTCTCCTGGTTGCTTTTGATATGTTTAGTTAGCCTACTGGTTAGCTTACAGTTGGCTGTGTGGAATACCTGAGGATGTCTAGAAGTACTCTGACAAGAATCTCGTGTCCTCTGTTCCTGACGTGTGTTGTGTCAGGGGAGTGGAGCGGGGTGAGGGTGTGGGGATCAGGGAGTTGTGTGCTGGTGTCCTGGGCAGCTGGAATCCAGAATGAGGAGCCCAAAGAGTTCTCTGACAGGCCTGCCCTGGGCATGTGACAGTTGCCAGGCTTGGGGGACTCCTATTCCAGCTCTAGGCTGCTGTGTTTGCACCAGAAAACTGACTCAGGAGCAGGCAGTGCCCGTGTCCCTGCAATGCAGCTCAGGTATGTGATAGCCAGCCAGCGACTTCTCAGTGCTGGGGTGAGGAACAGGGAGGTAAGGGGTTGCTCATGTGATTCAACAGAGTGCAGTGTTCCTCCGTTCTCTCTGGGTCCTGCCCTGTTTAGTCCTTGTCCCTGATGTGAACAGATTTCCTCATATTGTCCCTCAGGAAAAGCTATGTCTGCTGAGCAATACCCATCTATTCTGTGGTGATCCCCTGAGGTTTCCACAGTGTGTCCGAGTTCTGCAGAGTCCTGGGGCTCCAGGAGGTTTGACACAGAGAACCGGGAGCTCAGTGAGGACTGTAGGTGCCTTTTGAAACATTGGTTGTTGCCAAGAGAGAAACAGGCTCCTCCAGACACCCCGGTGGGTGGATGGGGTGGTCTGTGGGGTGACTGGCACAGTCAGTGTGATGCTGCTGCAGAAGCACCAGCGTTATTTCACATGTTGTGCCCCAGGGCTGCTTCACTGCTGT
Organism: Upupa epops; assembly: GCA_013397515.1. Classification (NCBI taxonomy): domain Eukaryota; kingdom Metazoa; phylum Chordata; class Aves; order Bucerotiformes; family Upupidae; genus Upupa; species Upupa epops. The sequence continues at coordinate 42,378 of VZRI01003330.1, forward strand.
CCTGTCATGGAGCTCACAACAGTGCTTGGTGCTGGGTTTGAAGTTGTTCTTTCCTGTTTCTGCTTTTCTGCTTTTCCCAAGGTGAAGGTTCCATGTNTGCTGTTGTGTAGGAAGTGGTTTGTCAGAAGGGATTAAAGCATGGGTGAGGACTGGTGCTGTCAGAGGGTTTAATCCAGGACCCACGCATTCAGTTTTCTCCAAAAATATCCAGCCTAATGCGTCTGAGCCGCTCATGTCCTTCACAGAACAGCCCCTCACCAGCCCCTCATCCGTCATCAGGATAGGTGTGATGAGATTGATTGTAGCCTGAATTTTATCTCTTAACTGTTGTTTTGTGGAGTCAATCAGTAGAAGTAAATGGGGTCAGGTCTATGGGATGAAGCTGAGGCTCCTCTGCTGCAACCCCCTCTTTACCATCCTTTAATGGGATGGGTGCAACCTGGGCTGGGGATTGAGGTGCTTGGTTAATTCAGCTGCTGACTCCTGAGCAGTAGTGGAGGGGAAAAATGTTGAACGCAGTCTCCTGAAATAGGATTTCTCCTCTGAATTTAGGAAAAGAAAAAGGAAAGGGGAGGACACCCCGACAAAATTGGCAGGAGTTTTCTGAATAGGTGAAAACTGACTTCAGCTTAATTCCTCCTCTGTTTGTTACTGATCTGAGTCTCAGGCTGGCCTGGGTTTATCCAGACTTGATATCAGAGATGTTTTTTCAGGAGAAACCTGAGGGGTGGAGAAGACATCATCATCCATGTTTATAGTAGGAAGTTGAGTAGGACCTGCCTGCTCAGGGCTTGGCTTTGTGTTTAAGTGGTGTCTGGATTTTTGGATCAGCTCTGTTTCCTGACCCTTGGGGGTCAGCACAGTCCAGGGCAGTTCTTGGTGCATCCTGAATCCAACAGCCTTACTGTGGGGGTAGAGTGATGTGGTACTGCTGAACACAATGAAGGAACCCTCAGGGCACTTGTAATAGCCAGCTCTAAGGATTCCAGAGCCCTGGCCCAGGCTGCCCAGAGAGGCTGTGGAGTTTCCTGCTCTGGAGATGTCCCAGCCCCTCCTGAGCTGTTCCTGTGGGATCTGCTCTGGCAGGTGGTTGGGCTGGATAATCCCCAGAGGTCCCTTCCAGCCTCACCAGTCTGGGATTCTATGGTCTTCTGCTCAAGTGCCTCTAAGCCAGCACAGCGTCAGGAGATGGGGTTACCCAGGCTTCTGGTGGGACTGGACTGTAGTACCAGCTTTCAGAGTACCCAAAACTGCTATTACTTGATAGAGACCCTGTCAGTTATGGCGCTGTTGCCTTGTGGCAGGGTTTTGGGAAGTCACACGAGCACTAGCATTCACCAGGCATTTTCATGAGCTATTTTGAAGTGTTTTTTGTGGCTATAGTAGAAAACAACAGGTTTGTTGCTCTCACAAAACTCAGAGCTATTGGGAGCAACTACCTCTGACTCACAGAAATGAATGGAGAAACCTTGCAGAGGCTGAGTCACAGGTACTGAGTCAGTACCTGTGCACTGCGATCCCAGAGCTCACTGGCGCTCAACAGGGCTGTTCTGTGCAGGATAGATTTGAAGTAAAGGAGCAGTCAGAAGTATCCATCCAGGTTGGGGGACGATCTGCTGGAGATCCCTCCATGGAGAGGGACCTTGATGTTTTAGTGGGCAGTCAGTTCTCCATGGAACAGCACTGTGCTGTGGTGGCCAAGAATGCCGATGGAATCCTGGGATGGATCAAGCAGAGGATGTCCAGCAGATCAAGGGAGGTTCTTTTTCTCTGCTCTGCCCTGATGAGGCCAGATCTGGAGTCCTGTGTCCATTTTTGGGCTCACAGGTTGAAGAGGGACAGAGATCTGACTGAGAGTCCAAGGGAGGCCTATGGGGATGATGAGGGGACTGAACCACCTGCCCAGTGAGGAGAGCTTGAGAGACCTTGGACCTTTCACCTTGAGGAGGAGAGGGCTCTGAGGGGACTGAATCACTGTCTGTAAATTTATGAGGGCTGGGTGTCAGAAGAAAGAGACAATCTCCTTTCGCTTGCACCCTGTGACAGGACAGGGGTCTCTGGGTGTGAGCTGGAGCACAGGATGTTCCATCTCAGTAGGACACAAAATGTCTTTACTGTGAGGGTCACAGAAGGGGCTGCCCAGGGCGGTCATGGAATCTCCTTCTCTGGAGTCTTTGAAGACTCTCTGGGTGCCTTCCTGTGTGACCTGTGTTAGGTTCTGTGGTCCTGTTGGAGCAGGAGAGTTGGCCTGGATGACCCCTGGAGGTCACATCCAACCCCTAATGTTCTGTGTCCCTGTCATTTGGCTTAGGAAAGGGACCCCAGCATTTGATCTGACACTTGTTTCCTCTTTTTCCTCCTCACAGTCCATGCAAGCAGCGAGATGTCCCACTGATGAGCTGTCACTGACCAACTGCGCTGTGGTGAATGAGAAGGACTTCCCCTCTGGCCAGTAAGTGTGATTGTTGCTTTTAACAAAACCCCAGTCGTTTTCAACACTTGGCTGGAGGTGGAGTGAAATGTCTGATCTGGGGAGGTAATAGCAGCAGCTTCACTGGTGAAAACTTTGCACCTTTAGAGGCAAGAGCTCCAGCTGTGCCTCTTCCTGAGAACAGGGGATACTAAATAAAGCAGTGATTTTGTCTCTTAACCTGCTCTTCCATGGGAACTGGATCTGCTTATCGTGTGGTCCCTGTTTTAGTTGAAGGACTTCAGGCCTTTGTCCATATTTGCTCTTTGTTTTTGCAGCTGTTGCTGTCACACAGAATATTTGAACTGTCTCAGGTAGATTTTTGTCGTGTAATGGTGTGGCCAACAGCATCGTCTTGCTCTCATGTGGTACTAGCGAGCTGAGTGGAGTCAGTGGAACCTTCTTTCCTTGTTCCAGGGCTTTTCCTGCACCTCTGCAGCAGCAGAGGGTGGGGCCAACAGTTTGGATTCTTTCATTACTGAGAGAAGCTGGGTTTTGCTTTGTGAGGATAGTGGCAGAAAGCACCTGGATTGTTCCGCTCAGCCCCTGCAGAAGGGATGGCTGTTAAAAAAGGCGATTAAAATGGTTTTCCTTGCTCTGCTGTGACTGTGCAGTGGTTCTCGAAGGTGTCAGTGTGTGGATTGCAGGCAGAAGTGGTCACTGTCTGCAGAGAGTATCACATGCAGCAGGAAGTATCACAGTAATGATG
>VZRI01003331.1:0-19681 GCA_013397515.1 Upupa epops
CTGATTTAGGTTTAATTTAACGTATTCCACTGGTAGTTTCTTTACATCTGGAGTAATTCCACTGGTTTCCTTTTGGTGGCAGCAGGTTATTTGATTTATTCAACGCAACCGTTGCTGCTCTGTTGGAAGCATCATAGTTCTTCCTCAGAACAAACTGTATCTTGACTAAATGACAAGAAAAATTTCAACGTGAGAACTCTAAGTGTTTATTATATTTGATTTATAAGTATGTATTTTCACAAATAGCGATAGTGTCACCATCTGTAATAAATTTGTCATTGTTAAATTATTTATCAGATTTTACCCAGGTATACATGAGAACCGAGGACTTGATAGCCAACTTACCAGGTGAACCCAAACTCCTCACTTTAACTCTCCTCCAGGGGTGAGTTTCTTTAGGAGACATGTTGAAATTTGTACCAGATATTCCTGCTGGATGCAGTGTTTCATTTCACCACTTGCTTGCCCAGAGGCTGGACATGATGTCAAAGTCCCATCTTGAGATTATTTCTCTATCATGAAATGCCCAGCTATTTCTAGCAGTGACTTTTCTTGGTGCCTTTGGAGAAAACCTGTTGAATAAGAAATATTTTAATCAAAATCTGATCTGAAAGCTTGTGGCAGAAAACTCGGGTCCTCTAGTGGATAAAAGTGCATAGGGTGTAAAATGCTCAGGAGGCACATGAGCAGATTGTGAGTGCTTTGGAGGCCTATCAGTGCTGTCATCACATGCTGTCCCTACAGACCATCTCTGCAGTCCTATCACAGAATCTCTTGGGTTGGAAGAGATGTTCGTTCATTTTGCCTATAAAAGTTGCTGTTACCTAGAGACCAAGTCCCAGAGCATTCCTGCTCCTGTTTGAGAAGGAGGAAGAGGCTGTGGGATCTTATAGGTGATGTCTGCTCTCAGATGAAAAGTCAGAGCAGAACAGCAGTCCTTGAGGTTCACTCAGATGTGGCCTTTGCAGGATTTCTGCTTGCAGCCAGCCAGTGGTTGGCAATGACTTGTTGCCATTTCTAATAAGGAAAGAGAGCTGTTACTTCTGCTCTCCCCAGATTCCTTGTATTCCTTAAGGGAATGAACTGAGCCAGGAACTGCTGTGCACTTCGCAGTTTTCCAGCCTTCTGTGAGGGGCAGAACAGCCTCAGTCCAAAGGCGGGGATAAAATCATCACTTCATATCATTTAGCACTGTAATTGGAGTGTCTGCAGCATTACAATGGGACATGCATGAGAAAACTATTATCTCAACTGATACATGCCTGGAATAACTAAATAGCAATCCAGGTCTCTTTTTCAATTTAGTGAAGCACCACTACCCCACAGTCTGACATTACATGGATGAAGGACCTGGGCAGGAGCAGTAGATCAGTGTCCCACTGCCTACAGCAGCAGTTTATGGATGGTTTCTGTCTGTTAGAAGAAACAGTGTACCTGCATAGTTCTGGAGCTCTCAGTACTTCCTTTTGTTTCCCTTTCTCTGCCTGCAGAATGTGGTGTTTGTGTTGTAAAGCCTTTCGTGTTTGCAGTGCTGGTTTCATTGCTACTGTAATTACTAAAGATGTGTATGAGGTGATGTTATTGCTGGTAGCCACAGGATGCAGATATGTCTGTGTTCTGCACAGTGAGAAGATCTACTGGAACTGGGCTGTGGTATGAGTGAAAAAGCCAACCTTCCACATTACAAACCTCAGTCCTCCTGCTGTTGCACCACTACCAGGCAGGCAGAAATGGGAGGGCTCCTACCATTATGTTGTCACTGATTTAATTAACAGTATTTTCTTGAGCAGGATATGGAGGTGAAAGTTCATTACCCAGCAAAGCCAATTCAAGAGTCAATTGAGATTGTGAAGTGCTGGATGTGCTATAGCAGGTGTGATTTACCTGATACTTACTTGACCTTTTCTGTCACACTTTTTTTTATTGTTAATGTTCCTATTTATGGAAGAACATGACAAATGAAAAGCAATCAGCAGACATGCATCACCCATGTACAGGAGGTGTGACAGCTCTGTGTTGCCCAGAAGATTGTGTTTTGCCTCTCCAAATGTGATGGTTCAGTACAGTTGTACGAGTTCTGCCAGTAAATGGTATTTTCATCATTAATAACAGCAGCAACTAGGCTTCTTCCAAATAAGGTTAGATTTGTGGGGGTTTTGGGGTGAGAGATACTGGGATCTCTGCCAAAAGATTCCTACCTTGGTGTGGTGGGTAGTTTTCTTTGCAGCCTCTGTAAACGGTGGCGTCAGGTTTATAAAACATGTTCTGGAAATATTGCAGACACTGAAGTCAGACATTTTTACTCCTTATCTGACATTTACACATGGCTTTGTTGTCTCTGCAGACTGACATAGTGTTGTGTTAAAGGGGTGTGTGTGGGGGGAGAATTTGGAAGAATAAACCCCCTTGCGATCTAGTTCTGAGACTCAAGGGGCTAGAGGTGGCTGGGTTTGTCCCTTATTAGGAGGTGCTTGATAGAGCTCCCACACCAGAGATTATAAAATTACATTTATTGACAGATACAACATTATGTAGATTCGCTTGATTGTCGTGGATAAATTAATTTGCAGGAAATAGTCTGTGCCTAAGGGATACAAACGGACAAACCGTACTACAAAATAGATACAATTACAAATACGGACATGAAGATAGGTTTCTTGCCAATGGAGTTCGGGGGTCCGAGAGGAGGAGGGAGGGAACAAGTTAATGTGCTTTTGTATTGTTTTCATGTTAGATCAGCTCCCTGTAACTCCCATCTGATTTTCCCTCCTGAATCCCCCAAAGACTGAGATTTTTATATTGTGTTGAGCTGCATGTGTGTGTGTGAAGACTGTAGGCAAAGACATTCCTTGGGGGAAGCACAGTTTAGGTGGGAATAACAGTAAGCACAAACATCTTGATGGGCGATTAGCTTATCGGGGCTCAGCAGTTGTGTTTCAGAAGTTCATCCTTTTGGGCCAAATCACAGATCCTCAGCCTTGGAGTCTCTGCTTCCCAGGCAGGGTTTGGTTGTAGACACAATTCAATAGATGTTTATCTTTCTATTTGGCTCTGCAGTGTATCTTCTGTCTACTATCTGCTTGCATATTCTCTGCTCCCCAACACACAGCAGATGTGCTGGTCTCTTTCTGCCTCAAGTTTATTTTCTGTCTTAATGAGCCATTTCTGTAAATACCCTTCAGTTTGATCTGTTACCTGTATTTTGTTCACCTCAAAAAGGTACCTCCTTTTGGCATGTTAGGGCAGTGTGCTGTTATTACTGTAGATGTTCAGACAGTCTCGTGGTAGTTCCACATGCACATTTACAAAGTATGTATGTATGTGCACAGTGACATTTGGGTTTTATACATGTCCTGGGATGAAGATGCTAAGCTGTGGTTCTGAGGCTGGTCAAGGTCCTGCAGTGTAACCCTGCAGTTTGCTTTCCAGTTTAATGGGTGAGATCACAGAATTGCTCCAGTTGAAAGAGACCCTTAAGCTCAAAAAGTCCAACCATTACCCGAACTGTCCCAAGGCCACCACTAAACCATGTTCCCTAAGCTCCAGATCTCCATGACTTTGAAACAAGTCCAGGGATGGTGATTAAACCACATGTGGGTCACCTGAGATGTGCTTTTCTGCTGGGTCGTCAAGAGGTTGTTATACTGCTTCAGACCTCTTGAGACCTCCAAGAAGCCCAGAAGCACAAGTGGCTGATGCAATACTGCAAAAAGACTTTTCCCCTGTTGGTAGCTACAGGAACATGCCTCTTGGCACAGAGTACCTGTGTACATGACTGTATTTTGCCTACATTGTATCTAGTCTCCTGAAGGTTGTAAACAGAATGATCTGGCTCTGGCTTGTGAGCTGGGTTACAAGTGTGTCAGTTATTCTTTGCTTCTCAAGGAAAGTGTTCCTGTTGACCCATAAAGAGTCTAATGACTTGGCCAGATCTACCAATGGATGCCTTCTTCAGGATGCTGATGGAAAATTGAGAACCTCCTGTGGGTAATTAATGTTTTATGTGATTCTGTTAGAGAACACTTACAAATGGATATTTTGGCTGTTTTGTGAAGGCTTTAGCCTTTTTTTTCCCCCCACAAACATTTATTAGATATAGTTCTAAGAGCATTTTTGGTATGGTCAATGATACTTGAATCTTTATGGGAAAGTAAGATGTGGTCTCTTTGAGCTTCCTGGCTTAGGCTTTTCTCCCAGTCAAGAGTAGTTTTCTCTTTTCTCCTCATGGAAGGCTCAACTGTTAACAACCACTGTGTCTCTTACTAGATTGGGGAATGTATTTTTGTATTTCACCCAGCTGACAGATGTCTTTGTTGCTGTGAAATGTGTCTGCAGGATTCTGGGCTAAGGTGGTGGTGGCTGTGATGTGAGCCTGGTCCAGGAGTGCAGAATCATAAAATTGTTCTTACAGGAAAAGACCTTTAAGTCCATTAAGTCCAACCATTAACCCAGCTGCTCAAGGCTACTTCTAAACCTGCCTAAGCTCCAGATCTACACAACTTTGAAACACATCCAGGGATGGCAATTCAACCCCCTCCTTGGGCAGCCTGTTCCAAGACCTGATGACCTCTTCCAAGAGGAAGTTTTTCTTCTGGTACAACTTGAAGCCATTTCCTCTTGTCTTATCACTCATTCCTTATCAGAAGAGAACAATACCTTCCTCTCTACAGTCTCCTTTCAAGTAGTTATAGAGGGCAGGAAGGTCTCCCCTCAGGTACCTTTTCAGACAAACCAGCCCCAGCTCCCTCTGCTCCTTCTCTCAAGGTTTGTCCTTCCCCAACTTTGTTGCCCTTCTCTTGATCCTCTCCAGCCCCTCAATGTCTTTCTTGTATTGAGGTGCCCAAAACCAAACACAGAAATCCTTCTCTTTCCCTGGAGGAAAATGTAACTCCTAACAGCTGTTGCCCCTGTGAAAGGGAGGAAAGCAAAGCCTAGAGTCATAACTGAGCTTCGAATGGGAGATCTGCAGTCAGCTCTGCTGATGTCTGCACCATTACTGTGTTTAGGGCCAGGGCTACAGCCTCCCCCTTCCATGTGCCTTAAAAATGTTAGCTGCTCTGACTTCTATTTTTAACTCTCTTAAATGAAATGAGAGTAAACATGAAGCAGCAGTGAGTAAGTTTCCCAGAAACTGCAGAAACCTGATAAACATGACTGTCATTTCTTGTTGTAGGGAAGAGGAACAGGAAAAAAAGGCTGAACCATGTAGTGTCTTCAGGGAACACCAGGTTCACCAATTCCAGGACTGTTAACTGCATCAGTCTGTCTTGCTTTGTCCTGTCTGTATTTCTCCCTTCCTTCTCCTCCCTGTCTTTAGCACTGAAGTGTTAAATAACTTCCAGCTGCTGGGGGTTCTTAGTTCCGAGCCCAACTCCTTCAGGAAGCCTGAAGAAGAGGCTGTGTTAGACTGTGTTGTGTAACCTGCAGAGATTTGTACCTCCTTTAGGAAAACAACACAGAGAACATGGGTATGCACATTCATTTTGAAGAAAGTTGAACCTGTCAAACTTGTTTGAGAACTACTGGAAATGCATTTATTAGCCTCCACCCCGAGTGGCAAAATGTTTTCTAAATCATAGCAAAGAGTTCAGCTCAGCTGGGGAGAAAACTGACAGCAAATCTTGAGGTTGGGGTTTTTTGGCTGTAATTCGGATGAGTGCAGGCAAGGAATCACAATTTGTATTTAAAATTTTAAATATATTAATATCTTTAATCCCCCTGTTTGACCCTTGTAGTTCCAAGTATATTTGCTGTTGACAGAACATTTCCTCAGTTTTTTAGTCCCTGTTGTATTCTAGCCTGTCCAAGCCTGTCTGTGCTCTGAGAAGCACTTCCCATTGCCTTTTTTTTTTATTGCATGTATCTTCCTCTTTCTATTTTAAACAATTTAAGTAGTTTGGAAACTATTACTCAGAAAGGGGGGTGGGGGTTGGTACTTTTATTAATGTTTATTGCTTTAAATCCAAGTAAATTCAGTATGTAGTCCTAATCTGAGTATGCAAGCATCATGTGGAGGTCTAGCTGTGACTAACCTTGTTAGTGGGTGGGCTTGGCCTGTTGGGGGGTTTTATTTATTTTTGTTCTGTAAGTCATACAAAACCCAGACAGAGTCTGTTAATGTGTCAAGACAGAGTAATCCAAATGATTCTCATTTTTCCTCCAATTGAAGATGTTCTAGGATGGGATCAAGGTGAGAGAACATTTTTGACCCTGATGCAGCAGCTCTGCAGGAAGCACTATCTAACCACAGGAGCTCAGGTTGTAGTGTATCTGATAACTGCCTATTTTAACCATCCTTTCATCCTTCTTTGTCATCAGATGAGTCTTTGTACCACAGAAATATGACACCTCCTGCAAGTAAATGTCCAGAAGTGCTGTTTTACAAAATTAAGAGTTCAAACTGGTCATTGTTAGCAGACACAGACTTAATGGCAGAGGCAGGCTGGAAGAAAAAAATGTCCTGGTTACTTGAGATGCTGTTGAGGTCTCTTTTGAATTCAGTTGGAAGCTTGACCAAAAATAGCTGAATATCTGTTCTCCTGGTTTTGAACTTCATGTTCAAATGAAAAATTAGTTTTAGCAGAGAACGTGTGGTTTGATGAGCTTGCTTGCAAAAAACCCCATAAGATGGGGTTTAGGGGGGTTTCTGCTTGATGGGGAGCAACCTGTTGAGAAGAGACTTTATTTTCCATTTGACACATCTGAATGGCATCAAGCTTAATATGATTAGAAAAGCAGGAAGGATGCAATTTTGCCCAAAATGTCATCATGCAGACATGCTTTTCCCATCTGCATTAGCAGCTAAATAATGGGTTGGGTTGGGGTTTTTTTTTTTTTTTGCTACTGTGTGTCGTGAGTCCTCCCACCCAAGAAGAAAGCTTGATGAAAGTCTGAATTACTCTAAAAATACTTACAAGTCTACTGGATGCTCCTTGATCTCCATAGTGTCTCCTCAGCAGTGAACCAAAAGGTTCTACAGGGTGGAATAAGAAAATAGTTGTTGCAGAAGATGTTTTAGAACTAAGTTTTTAAACTGTGTGTGTTCTTGTCCTCTTAATGATTCGTGATTAGCTCATCTCTCTTAGCAAACTTTAATTTCCAATTTAACAGCTCAATGAGTAACAAACTAAAACAATGTTGGGACATAGTATGGAACTGGAGTAAAAGAATCCCTGCCTTCTGGATGGGGGGAAGGCTGTGGACATTGTCTACCTAGAATTTGGTAAGGCATTTGTCACAGTCTGCCACAGCATTCTCCTGGAGAAGCTGGTGAGTCATGGCATAGGTTAAGGTATTGTCCACTGGGTAAGAAGTTGGCTGGCTGGCTGTGCCGTGCCCAGAGAGTTGTGATTAATGGGGTGAAATCCAGTTGGGGGCCAGTCTTGTTTAATATCTTTATTGATGACCTGTATCATGGATATTGAGAGAACCCTCAGTGAGTTTGTAGACAGTACTAAATTGTGTGGGATAGTTGATCTGTATGAGGGTGGGAAGGCTCTACTGAGGGACCTGAACAGGTTGGATTGATGAGCCAAGGCAAATTGTATGAGGTACAATAAGGCCAAGTGCTGGGTCCTGCATTTTGGTCACAACAACTCCAGGCAACAAACACTAGAGGCTTGGAGATGAGTAGCTCAAAAGCTTCCCAGCAGTAAAGGACCTGGGAGTGCTGATGGACAGCCAGCTTAATGTGAGTTAGCAGTGTGCCCTGGTGGCTGAGAAGACCAACAGGACCTAGCTTGTATCAGGAGTAGCATGGCCAGCAGGAGTAGGGAAGTTATCAGACACTTCTGCTTGGCACTGGTGAGGCCTCAACTCAAGTACTGCGTTCAGTTCTGGGTCTCTCTCTATAAGAAGGCTGGAAGATGCTGGAACATGTTCAGAGGAGAGCTACTAAGCTTGTGAGGGGTATAGAGAACTAGTCACATGAGAGGCTGAGGGAACTGGGCATGTTGTAGAGAGGTGAGTGTTGGCCTCTTCTCCCAAGTGAATAATGACAGGGCCAGAGGAAATGGTTTGAAGTTGTTGCAGGGAAGGTTTAGATTTTAGATTAAGTATCAGGAAGAAATTATTTACTGAAAGAGAGGCCAGATGCTGGAACAGCCTTCCTGGAGTGGTATTTAAGAAAGGTTTAGACACAGCACTTCAGATCCTGCTGTAGTGGCAGAGATGGGTGTGTGGGTGTTGTGTTTTGTCTGGTTGATGTGATGTTTGGTGCTTGTGTTTGGTCAGGGTTTTGGTGGTTGTTGTTGTGAGTACAGTTGGACTGGGTGGTCTGGGATGTCCTTTCCAATCAGAAATTCTTTGTGATTCTTTGAGAAAAATCTCCCATGGATGAGATGAAGACTTCAAGATTAGTTCAAATCTTTCTGATTTAACGCAGGGTATTGTTAAGGTCATTTGCAGAAATGTGTAGAAGCCCCTTAGCAGTGGGTTTTATCTCTGAAAGATGAATCACCATTTTCAAGTGCAGACAAGCAGGCTGTTGCATCTAATCTTAATTCCGATTCTCAGGAGAGCTCTCATAAAGAACGTTTTTGAGGCACAGCCTAGAACTAGCTAAAAACTTCCACTGTCTCCAGAAACGTGGGAAAATCTGCTGGACTGATATCCAGAGAATGTCTCTGGGAACAGCTCATTTATTACATGCTGAGATACATGGGTATCTCAGCAGCCCTTGGGAGAGTCTGGTTTGTACTTACAAAGGAGAATCAGAAAACACAGGCTTGCAGAGGTCTCAAATTCCTCCTGCATGAAGGTCCTGTTTGCCCAACACTCTGGGCTAACTTTGATAAATAACTTGATGTCATTAGGAGCAGTGAGTACCTAAAGATGACAAGAGTTGCTCTTGTTCCCACCCAGCTCCTCCAGCACTGCCTTTCTTTTTCCCTAGTGGGTTTTACCAGTTCCTGTTTCTCAGTAGCACTCTGTGCTTGTCAGGCTTTATTTCTCAGAAGAGATAATGAATTTAAGGCTATTTTCCTGTTCTGTGCACCAAGACACATGTCTAATGGATATAATTAAGTCCATACAAAACTCTGCAGATGATCAAATGTTGATCCATTAAGGAAATAGTATTTGAAGTCCTGTTTTTATTGTCTGAATTACATTTTAAGACATCATGGGCATGTAGTAAAGGTGAACACAAGGAGAAGTCAGCATCACCAGAACTATTGATGTGATATTGAACTGTGTGGAGGTGGAAACCTATATAAAATTTTATTTGTCCTTAGTGACAATCACTCATGTTTTATCTTTAATCCTTAGAAATATCAATAAGGTGATTATAGCATCATTAAAAGTAATGGAAGGAGCTCTTTGCAATGCTGTGAGGCATATGGCTGAAAACTGATTTTTTTTGTTGTACAAATTTAAATTCAGACATTTCCTCAAGCTAAGAAGTCCAGAATTTCACACTGGTTATTCCTCTGAGAGTAAACTATGCTGGCTCAAAGGACAAGTTGACTGTACAGCACAGGAGATGGAAGATCAACAAAGACCTCAGTGGTTCTTGCTCTTTGTAATTTGCACCAGGTTTTCTGTCCATGTCAAAGGTTTCCATATTAGAAAGAAAAAGATCTCAAGATCTTTCATGTACCTTTCAAAGTCAGATTTGCATCATGTATAAAGCACAGTGAGGAACTTGGGGTGTGGCTGTGTATTTCATCAGCTTGGCAAAGCACTGCCAGACAGCTTGCAAAGAGAGTTGTTGTGGTGGGGGTGAGGTTAAATTAACGCCAAAGAATTACATGTGTTGACTGTTTGGTGGAATGAAGCCCAGCAAAGGGTTAGCTGGTTCTTCAATCCAGTGAATCTGCATTTGGTTCACATTCAGTGCACATGAGATATTTCTACATGATAACTTCATTCAGTGCAGGGGATGGGGTCTATGCTGTGGAATAAAACAGAAGGCAGTTTTCTGCACAGCTGAACTGAGAAGAAAGTCTGTATCTCCACTTGCTCCTGGTCTTCACTAGGCTTTCAGAAGGTGCTGGGTTAGGGGGTTGTTGAGTCACCTCTGCAGAAAGAGAGCAGTACATTAGACATTGCAGATGTTATAATAAACCAGGAGATGCTCCTGTTAAGGTGCCCAGCAGTTGCTTTTGGTGTGGATTGTTCCTTTTCTCAGTCCCATAACAGATGGCAGCTAATCCATTGTGAGAGAGAGGGAAAGCAGCACATCCTCTGTATAACAACACTGTAAAAGCTTCAGGAGGAAAATCTCATACACAGGATGATAAAAGGCAGTGTAATGTTGAGGGTAGCAAGCTGTCTTTTGGAGGATTTTTTTGTGGTCTTATTTCTAGTTAGCTTTTCATTTTGGGGGAAGTAAAACGCCCAAACAAATGGGTAAGAAAGCTGTGGTGGTGTTTCTGCATGTCAAGTATGTTGTGAAATTGGCTTTATACCCTTGAAAGCAGCAGGTGGGCTGTCATTCTATCACACATCATGTTCAAACACTTTGCTTTGGGTCAGTTCTTGTAGGTTTTCTTATTTTACCTGTGGTTGTTATTTTGCACTCTTCCTGATGCAAGTAACATCATTGCTTTGACATCTGTCTGGTGTAGAGGAAAATAACAAAGCCTGCTGGTAGCTCACCTGACTGACAGGTTATCACCAATAAAGCAGGGATAAACTAGTCTCCTTGGCAGGTTCACCAGGCACTAGTCCATTGGGTTTTGGATAAGCCATACCCAGCTCCGCAGGAAAGCAGTGTGAAACACAGCCTTTGTGACAGCTAGAAGCCACAGGCTGTCACCCCCATTGCTAATATGAGCAACATGGTTATTTTCCTGCACCTATGGAGTACAGTAGCATGAACATCATGTCAAGGAATATTAAATCAAGGCAAATCCCAAGGATTGCAGCCTTGATCATGCTTGGGCATCATGCTTGGGCATCATGCTGTTGGATTGATGGTTGGACTTTGAAGAGGTCTTTTCCAGCCTTAGTGATTCTGTGATTCACCTTGCTGAGTTCCACATTGATGTATGCTCTGAGGTGACATGTTTGTTTAGTATAAACCATGTCATTTTTGGGGTGAGAATGAAGCAAAAGCATCTGATGCAGCTATCGTGGGTAAACTCAACCACAGTTTCCTCTCTCTCCACCCCTCTCACTTCCCAGCCATGTTTCACCACTGTTTCTGGTTAGGCAGTGTGCAGCACAAATCTAAGGCTGTAAAGACTGTACTGTTGTATCCTGTACAGCCTGCTCTATGAGAACCTGCTTTGGCAGGTATATGGGACTAGATGATCCCCAGAGGTCCTTTTTAACTTCTCCTATTCTCTAACAATCAGCTTTCAAAAAATAGGTGGGGAGAACTGGATATTTATTAAAAATGGGGTTTGGGATGAATAGTTCTTGTTGCAGTGCAGGGAGGAGGAGTAAATGACTCCTTACACTCCATTGCAAAACACAAACATAGCATTTAGTGTATCAGAATCCACTGACACTTTGGAATGAACTGCAGAAGCTTTTTTAGAGATTGTTCCACACACAGGAACTCTCCTCTGGAAGACTCATGCTCCTGCCCCGCTGTCTGGGGCAGGAATCTGGGGATAGGTGGTAGTTTGTTTGCGTTGTCCCTTTAAAATTGAAAATGTGTGAAGCTATAAAGATGTGACCTTTTGGCTGACTGTTGAGTTTTTGAGGCATCTCTTCCCCTTTGTCTCCTTGTGTTCTTCTTGTAGTCAATTGCTTCAGCAGACATGGATTTGAATCAGCTGGAGGTTTTTCTCACTGCCCAGACTAAAAAACAAGGTGGCATCACGCCAGACCAAGCTGCAGTCATTGCAAACTTTTGGAAGACCCACCGAACAAAGATCCATGAGAGCCTGATTGATCAAAGTCGGTGGGAGAAGGTCTTGAAAAACATGAACTGGCGAGTGGACTTGAAATCACAGTCAAGGCACATCGATCAGATAAACAATCCTGTGGCAATAGTTGAAATGGAACTGGGAAAAAAAGGACAGGTAAGCTTCCTGCTGCAAAATGCAGACACCTCTGCTGCTTCTGTCTGTTGCTGAATTTGCTGTATCTAGATCAAGTCATTGTATTTATTTACCACTGGGCCTTTATTGTACTTGAACTTGTGGCCTGTCTTTGGAGATAAAGATACATTCTGGGGTATGAAAGAAATGTTTGGTTTTTTAATATATCTTCATATAGGTGTGAGAGCTCTCTTTACATTAAACTTCTGTTAATGTTTATCCCATATCTGGGTCTAAACTACAGCAGTTACTCTGTCACCCAGTGTCCTTGTAGAAGGGAAGTCAATCCAGTCAAGGGGTGGGGAGGAGCAGGATGAAGAGGAGCCGTTCTCCCCTTATATTGAGGTTGATGTTTATGGTCTGGGATACAACTGTAGCCACGCTCGGTAACACAAAGCTTCCAATGTCCTGCAGAGCATGGATGGCCTGGGATTGTGTCCCAGCAAAACAGGACACTTAGGAAGATCTGAGGATGTGAAAATCAAACATAAAATCAGCCCTACTAGCAATCAAAATTCTATTTGTATTCTCTGCACTGTGAAGTTGATTAGTCTTTTTTATCTTAGTCAAATACTGAAATTAGGTAGTATCTGTAGAGGTAAAGCTTGAAGAAGAATAAAGGTGACTAATGATGAGGATCAAGCATTCTTTACCATTTAGGACAAATGAGGGAAAAGACTATATTTTACAGACTACTTATTTGCATGTTACAATTTTATATTTGTTTATGTTGATCTGCACCAGGGTGGGGAGGCTCTACAGAGAGTTGGATAGATTGGATCAGTGGGCCAAGGTCAGTGATTTGTGCTTCAACAAGGCCAAATGCCAGGTCCTGCCCTTGGGCCACAACAGCCCTCTGCAACAGTATGGGTGTGGGGAAGTGTGGATGGAGTCACCTGGCAGAAAGGGAGCTGGGGTTTCCTACCAGTAAGTGGCTGAATATGAGCTAGCAGTGTGTCCAGGTGGCCAAGAAAGCCAGTGGCATCCTGGCTTGTATTAGAAATAATGTGGCCACCAGAAATAGGAAAGTGATTGTCATGCTGTCCTGGGCACTGATGAAGCCACATCTTGAGTACTGGGGTCAGTTTTGGGTACCTTGATACAGGAGAGATACTGAGGTGCTGGAACAAGTGCAGAGGAGGGCAACAAAGCTGGTGAAGGGTCTGAAGAATAAATCTTACAAAGAGCAATTGAAAGAGCTGGGACTGTTTAGTTTGAAGAAGACTAGGCTGAGGGGAGAGCTCATCACTCTGTGCAACTACATGAAAGGTCATTGGAGAGGGGTTGGTGCTGGTCTCTTCTCACAGATAATTAGTGGTAGAACAAGAGGCAATGGTTTCAAAATGCACCAGGGAAGTTTAGACTAGACATTAGGAAAATTTTTTGCACAGAAAGAGTAATCAGATACAGGAACAGGCTGCCCAGGGAGGTAGTTGAGTCACCATCCCTGGATATGTTTAAAGGTTGTTTAGATGTGGTGTTGAGAGATATGGTTTAGGGGTGAACTTTGTAGAGTAGGGTTTGTGATTCACAGTAATCACAGTAATGATGAGGCTGGAAAAGACCGTAAAGATCATCTAGTCCAACCTAAAACCAACCAAGTAAACCTAACATCTAGATCATGCCACTCAGCACTTGATGATCCCAAAAGTCTTTTCTAACCTGAATGATTCTGTGCACTCTGGTCTTATTTCTCTGAGAGAAATGTCTCTAGCAGTGCTTAGCACCACATTTCTTTTTAATCTTCATCATTTATATGAATTTATAAGGAAAGGAACAGCTTCCTAACTTCAAGTTTTGTCTCTTATTCTGACAGGAAAATGTCTCAGTGACTCCTGAAACCTTGTTTCTTAGCAGCAGCTACTGCATGTCATACCATGAGCTGTTTTGGGGGTTGATGTCACCATATACACTTTTTATTTTATACTATATACTTTTTCTTTGGATTTTGTAGTGTTTTCACAGCAAAGAGTATCTGGATACCTAAAACAAAAATTAAAAGATAGAAATATATATATGTATATACACAGGCACACACATAACAGGGATCCTACAGAGATTGCATATTGCTGAAGTTACTCTCTCAGTCCATTTTTCCTCAGTCTTGTGAAGTTTGCCTTCCCTAAGTGCTGACCCCTGGTCTTCCACTCACATACTCTGCAGTGAGCAATACATCAGTGGTGGGTGTGTGTTTAGGGTTTTTTCCTACCCTTGAAAAAAATGGAGCTTGAGATTGGAAATAATTTTTTTTCTGTTAGAAACAAATGGAAAAAGAATTTTTTAAAACAAAAATAAATTGTAGCAAGAGTTACCTTAATGAGCGAATACCCGTGGTCATTAAAAACCAGAAATCCTTAAGTCAGAGCAACAGTTGTAATTCATGAGGAAATTAGGTAACGTTAGTGACTCTTGTTTTGAAGCTGTTTTTTGTCAGTAATGGATTATTACAGTAACAGCAATCAGCAAGTGCATTTATATTTCTTCCACCCTGTGCAAATGGAGAAAGGGAATACAAGCATGAAGGAACAAGAGATGATGTTCTTCAGACAGTCTAATTTCTCTTAGCAAAGAGCCCAGCAACAAAGCTAGAATGAATATTTAGCAATGCAGCTTTATATTTCAAAGGGAAGTGTGAGAAGTATTTTCTGAGCTGCCATTAGACACAACTTGTGCATCCTTTGCTGAGGAGCAGAGTCACCAGTTCGCTGTGCAAATAAGAGCATTGGACTGGGGCTTGGAGAAATAATCACAGGCCCATTAGGAATGTCACCACTTGAGTCAAGACTGACATTTAGTTGGTGGCACGGTAGTTTTGCTTAGCCTTTAGCTTTTGATTTAATGCTGCAGAACAACTGGTTAAGGCAATCTGCAGCATGCTCAGGTACGAGCTGAGATAGAGCAGCTGGGGAGCCCCGTCCTAAACAGTGGGATGTGACTTGCCAGACAGTTCATCCAGTTCATGGGGACCTCCTGGAAAGATTTTGCAGAGATTTGACTCTGAGGTTGAACAAGTTGTTCTTGCATGCTGGATCCAGCCCACAAACTGAAATCTGTCATGTTTTATAACCTTTATATGTATTTCTTCTTTATTGTTAATACAATACTATATATATAAATAATATTATCTGTCTCATAAATATCAGGTTTTGTGTTTCAGTCATACCCAGGATTTGGTGAATATCAAAGAGCTCCTGGATTTGTAGAAGAAAGCTGTAAATTATTCAGGACAGACTGTTTTCATATGGACACTTGATAACAGGGGAGTAAACAGATGCTTTGATGTGTAATGAATTGACATGAATATTTCATGTTCCGACAGAAGCAAAGAAATGCTCTGTACATCACGTCTCTCCAGAATTCAGAGTTGCTCTGACTCTTGTCTGTGCCTCTGGACAGGATTTATATCTCTACCCAACAGAAGGTCAGGCTCTTGGTTGAGTTCTGCTCCTTCTGCCTCAGTAAGAAAACCCTTGCTTTCTGCTTGCCATCTCCATCTCTGGAGACTTTGATGTGGTTTGTAAATGCCTGTGGCTCTGTATGGTGAGAGATCTGCTATACCACTTTAGGTGACCTGCAGATTTTTATCTGACTTGGTCACTAATAGAACCCAAACACATCGATTCTGTGCTGTGGCTCAGTGTTAAGCTACATTTTATCTTGTTTTATGGACTCTATGCTGTTATTTTCTTTGTGAGATGCACCTCTCCCTCCCTTGGCACTCTGTTCTTCCCACTAATATTTCCTGGGCTGATTTGCCAGTTAGTTTTACTTTCTTGCATCATCCTGTGTTTTGCAATTGGAATACCTGAGACTGATCAAATGTTATGGGTTAGCTTGAGTGTTTACTGTTGGTTTTTATGCTTGAACTTCTTTACAGAGTGAGTATTTTCACATGCATTTCTTTACAGTGTTTGAGGTACCTGTAATCTACATAACAACACATTTTTTGTGTTTTGTGACATGTTTTTTGAGCAAAGAGCATTTTTTTGCCCTAATTTTGCCTGTTTCTTCCCAGAAACACCTGAGGAAATCACAGCAGGGTTAGAGGGGGCTTTTTCCCCAACACATTGTCTTTCTCTTAGCTTTTTTAAATAAATTAACCTGTCAAAGGTGTCATAAAACCCAGTTAATGGCATACAGTATGTATATATCAAAACACTAGAATGGATAAGTTAAGAAATCAGGATAATTTCTTTCAAATGTAAGGTCAAAGAACAGCCTTTTATTCACAACTATTTTTCTGAAGTCTGAAATCTCAGGGAGTATGTATTTTCATATAAAACAAACTTTTTTCCTGTAAGGATAGGCAAATATCCTTAAAAAAAGACTTGATACATTAGAAGTCTGGTAATTTGATAAATTTGGTAGTTCTGATATTCAGGGAAAATTATGGTAATTCAGATAGTAATACAGGGCATGAAGAGTTCATAATGGATGTAGGTTATTGCCACGTACTGTGTGAAGGTTTTGAAAGTCTGAAGCTGGACACTTCATGATAGTTTGGGTGACTGAAGATTTTGCCTTTTCATATTCTGGGAAAGGTTGAAGTTAGGTCTCAAAGTAAACTGCTGAGGGATCAGAATTGTTTCTGGCTTGTTTAATGATGAATATTGGGCCCCCAAGTTCAGGTTGAAATTTGTGTCAGCTGTGCTATAGACAAGTGTAAGCTGATTGCACACAACTGTTAAACATGCTTTCACAGTGGAATGATAAAAAAACCTGGGATTTCGCCTCTGCTTATAACCTTGCCCAGATTACAGTCTGAATGTTGCTGAGGATGTGTTGGTGTTTTACACATTTTTGTAAGCAGGAGCCTCATGGTTCCCCTGGGCTAAGGTTATCTCCATCAGTAGCTTTCACTGCTGGAGAGAGGTCAGAGCAAGTGAATGTCATGAGTAAACTCATGCTACAGGGAGGAAGGATTATGTCTGCACTCACTTTTGCCACTGTGTGACTTCAGGTCAAGCTGCTACAGATTGCTGAAAATAACTTCAGATAATGGATTCCTGTCCTTTCTGTGTAGGATTTGTTCTGAAAAAAGCAGACAAAAAATAGAAATTCTGAAGAGGCAGACTGCTTTCTGTAGGGTATCTGTACAGGAAAAACGATGCTGAGGGAGATGAAAAGCACTTCTAGATAGCCAAATTAAAATAAGTACAGCTTGGCCTCACATGAAGAAGGAAAAACAAACCACCAGAGCATTTTTCCTTTCTGGCCTTAATCCCTTTTAATCTTTGTAATTATTGGAAATACTGTTCCAGTAAAAAATGGGAGAGCATGAGCATTTAGAAGCTGAATCAATCAATATAACCTCAGTGGGCTTAACACTTCTTTGTGATTAAAAACATAAAACCCAGTAAGTAGAAGTTAGTGGGAAAAAATCACCTCTGTGGCCAAGCCAAATGTAATCACTTCAGCTTTTGTTCACCTTGGGAATTTATGAGCTGGAGGAAACAGTTGCATAAGGCAGTGCAGTGCAAAAGCAAATAGAGAGGGCAATGGGTCTCACCCAGTGTGGAGAAAACTGGAACACAGTCCACTGACTTTAGCTCACTTATTTCTCATATCTTCCTCATGGCACTCTTATGTAGCCAGAAGAGTTGGCAGTTCAATTTTCATCACCTTCTCCTAAAAGCAATGTGATGTTTGGGAGAAAGAAGAGGAGAGTTTTGTTGTTTGTGCCAGTTGAGAGTTTTTAAGTTCACTAAGTAAGAGCATTCAATAATGGTCTCACTCAAATTGTCACTCTTCTACTGTACTAATTCAACAGTGTTTTGGTTTTTTCACAAGTGCCTTATTGGTTCATCTTGTGTCAAACGAGGATATCCTACAAACAGTGGTACTAACAGTTTCCATCCTTATTTGTGTTATGTGTACACATATGAGTGTGCAGAGACACACATAAATAGTCCTTGTCAATGGGTTTTTGATCTGGATTAGTAGTTAAATAAAATAATTTAAGACTTGAATATTTTCAATTGTACCAAGCTCAAGCTATTATGGGGAGGAATCAGAGTTAGCTGAAGATGAACTGTATGACAGTAGATGGTACCCTACCCTACTGTCCTTGAAATACTACTATACCTTCTCATAAAGTATTTTGTGTATGGGCCACTGTGACAGAGAATTTGCCATCTGTTATGTATCTCATGCAATCAGTAACCCTCTTTCAGTCTGACATCAATCTGACATTCTCATGCAGCAATGAGGTGATGTGGAACTTTGATGGAACACCCCGCAGAGCCGCCTTCTTGCAGCCCTGGAGTAAAGACTGCAGAGAGGCTGGGACAGGGACAGCTGGGTTCAATAGATCTGATAACAGGTCAGATAAAAACATACAAAAGCTTGAGTTGATCCTAAAATGTCTAATTCTTGTGGTTGTATGGCAAGAGGAATAAAGTCATTTACCCTTCTCATTCCCAATCCTGTTTTCCCTGTACCATTTTTTAAACACCACTTGGCTGGTTTGCTCTGCTGTTTTTCTCCATTTTGCTTCACACCACCACTTAGGTTCCCTTTTGCCAGGGGCAGTGCAGTTTCTCCTAACAGTCTGATTATAGAGACTGTCCCATTCACTTTTCCCTATAGGCATGGCTATTAAACATGTTCGGAAAGGGTTAGTAATTGACGACATAGATAAACATAAAGCAGTTTCGTTTAAAGTTTGTGCTACTGTAAGCCACACATTCCCTTGTGGAAGGGGTATTATAGCAACTACTTCCTTTCTACACAAACTTATTCCTATCATAAAAATCAAATTAAAAAGATACATCACTGTAAGTTTTTCACAACCATAAAATCAGTTATAAACAATATTGTCATGTTGACAACGTCTTCCTTGCTGTTTATGACTCTGATGTGTCTTCCTCAGGCATCTTTCAGGCATGTGTGATCAGTTATCAGCTGTCTGTATGGTTTGATGTTTTTTGCAGAGATCCACCTGGGTCCTTTATCTGTGGAAACACAAGCATAACCCCTCCCCCACGTAATTAATAGAAATGGTCCCTAGATTTGCCCAGTTTCCAGGTTGTTAATTAACACCGGAGGTTTTTCTTTCAATTCTACCTGTGTGGTGTGAGAAAAATGCCTGTAAATGGGTGGGTTTTGGTCAGCAAAGGGATTATTTAAAAAATTAAAAACATAGATTTCTGTAGTCTTTCTGCAGGGGACCATGTTTCTGTTCCCCCCTCCTGTTGTTCCAAAATATGTTTCAAAGAGCCATGTGCTCTTTCAATGAGGGATTTTCCCATGGGGGAGTGGGGGATGCCTGTAAGGTGTGTGATGCCCCAGAGTTGAAAAAAGGAATGTACACGTCTGGAGACATATGCAGGTCCATTGTCCATTTTAATTTGTTTTGGGACTCCAAGGGTGGCAAAAGCAGCAGAAAAATGTTTACATACTTCTTCTGCAGTTTCTCCCATGTGTAATGTAGCAACAAATGCTCCTAAAAAGGTGTCAATAGAAGCATGAATATACTTTTATCTCCCAAAAGGGGTGTAATGTGTAACATCTGCCTGCCCTATCTCTAAGCTTTGGAGTCCTCTGGGGTTGATACCCCCTGATACAGAGGGGAGTGAACATCTTTGACAGTTTGGGCAAATGGCTATGATAGTTTGTGCTTGTTCCTTGTTTATTTGAAACATCCACACAAGTGCTGGAGCATTTTGATGAAAAAAGGCATGGCTGAG
>VZRI01003332.1:0-18442 GCA_013397515.1 Upupa epops
GGCAAGAACAGCCCCAGGTGGCACTGCCTACCTGTTGGAGGGCAGTGTAGGAGAAAGGGACCTCGGCAGTCCTATTGAAGAGCAGGGTGACTATGAGCCGCCAATGTGCTCTTGTGGCAAAGAGGGCCAACAGCATTCTGGGGGTAGATCAGAAGGGAGTGATTAGCAGATCAATGGAGGTTCTTCTCCCCCTCTACTCTGCACTGGTGAGGCCACATCTGGAGTATTGTGTACAGTCCTGGACCCCTCATTTCCAGAAGGACACAGAGCTGCTGGAGGGTGTCCACCGTAGAACAGCGAAGATGATGAAGGAAGTGGAACAGCTTCCCTGTGAGGAAAGTCTGAAGGAGCTGGGTGTCTTTAGCTTGGAGAAGAGGAGGTTGAGGGGTGACTGCATTAATGTCTATAAATATGTGAGGAGTGGGTGTCAGGAGGATGGAGCCAGGCTATTCTCAAAGTCATCTGGTGGTGGGACAAGGGACAGTGGGTGCTAGCTGGAACATAGGAGGTTCCGTATAAATATCGGAAGGAACTTCTTCACAGTGAGGGTGATGGAGCATTAGAACAGGCTGCCCAGGGGCGGTTTGGAGTCTCCATCTCTGGAGACGTTCAAGACCCACCAAGATATGTTCCTGTGGGACTTGGTCTAGGTGATGCTGTTGTGGCAGGGGGATTGGACTAGATGATCTCTCAAGGTCCTTTGCAATCCCTGTGATATATTTTGTAGTTGCTTTGCCACTTTTGTGATGGCTTTATTTTGAAGTGTAATGGGTTGGTGATTTGATAATATTGTACTTACAGATTCCCACTGAAAGGCTTTTAACAATGTTTTTGAAAAAAGATTGCCAGTTCAATTGCTTCCTGTGCTATCTTGCATTGTGAGGTGCTACACAGCTCTGCAACAATGTTGAAACAGTTAAGACTAGTTAAGAAAGATGTGCTTGTTTTCCCAGCTAGGACTTTGAATGTTGTGGAAAACAGAGCAGATACAAACAATGTCCAGAAGCTGCTTGGGTCAGTTCTGGTATCAAGTCCTTCTCATACTGCCTCTCTGCATCTGAATGTGAAATTCAGTCTAAGATTCATCTGCAATTCACCTTACTGTGTTCTGAGAAACAAGCATCACTGGTTGTTTGTGATTGCCTGATCCTTGCATTCATGGTTAATCTAGTTGCCTCCTGCCTTATCAGGAAGTCTGAGAACAGTTCCTCATAGTTCAGTGGTGTTCTTCCAGGTAAATAAAACATTGATAAGCTCCCACATGAAGATGATTGGCTGGCTGGAACTGCTGTTTGAATTTGCATCTCAGGCAGGGAGCTGTACTGATGTTGTTCAGATCATCCTGAAGTGTTTTAATCCCTGAAGAATTCTCCCTGGAATCACCCAGTCCCTTCTGAGTTAGTTTTGAAGCTGTTCCTCCCTTGCTTAACAGCACAGTTGTCTCCTCAAACACACTTTAGTAACTTAAGTGTTTCTTTTCTGCTGTATAGTTTGAGAAGTGTGGGATAGGGGGCACTGCAAGTGTCGGTGTTTTGAAATTGCTTTGTGAGATCCATACAAAAACTCATGTCTGGAATATTTCTGTTTCTTGCCTGTAAGAAGCACAGGAAATAAGAGTGGCCAACTAAATAATACCAGCCAGCAAGCTCCTTTGAAGCAAAGGAAAATTTAGGAGTGACAAATATGGGCCCTGCTGCCCACAGACTTTCTGTTGCACATTTCTTATCAGTCTAGTGACAGACAGAGCTGGATCATGTTTCCTTCATTCCAAAGAAGTAAAGGAGGAAGAAAAGCTAGAGGGAGTTCAGAACCAGATTATCAAGTAGAAAAGAGTAAAATCTCCTCTATCCAAATTCCCTAACTCTGTAGGTGAGTTCTCAAGTAGATGCTAGCAAAGCAGGCAAGTTTGTAGGCAGCATTTACTTCCACTTTCACTTAGAATAAATGGTCAGTTTTTCCTTTTGCTAATTAGAGTTGCAGATGGTAGTGGAAAATGCTAAGGACAGGCAGTGTGAGGAAATAAATGTGAAATACCAGATGATCCTGTAGTTCCTCAACTTACTGGGAATCTCCAGTCTTGGCAAAACTTCACCTATGTTGCTGATGAATGATTTGCCAGATTTGCTAGTCCTCTCACCTCAAGGCAAAGTTGTCTGCATTTTCTGCCTTCTGTTTTCTTGCAGCCTAAACTGACTTACCTTTAGGTTAAAAGATGCACCAAAATCCCATAAATTTTAAATCTGGGGTTTTGGCAATAAATCTAACATTGGTGTTGCTGCTTTTTTGAATGTTTAATGACAAGAAAGTGTTGCAGAGTAGTTTAAGCCTCACTTGTACAAAACACCACTTTTATCTCAAAAAGTGTCTTGTGCATGTGTGTGGTAAAAATGCTATTTAGACGGAACATCTTTCTTTGTGGTTGAAACTAGCCTTAAATGGTGGCATGGGATTCATTGGCAGGCCTGCTGCTGACACAGACAGTATACCTGACCTGTGAGAGTGCACTGATGTGGGACTACTTGCCTTCCTCTATGATGTGGGTGTCTTGAGTGTTTGTTCATCAAGGCTGTACTTATTTGTATGGGGAGATACTCTGTATATTTCTGCGATGAATTTAATGCTAATTCTTTGCTCTAATTCTAAGAAAAGTTAATGTTTGGGTTCCTCTACCTGAAGAGAAGACTTTGATGGGATCTTATAGCAACCTTCTGCTACCTGAAAGGGACTTATAAGAAGTTTGGGGAATAACTGTTCTCAGGGGCATAGAACAATAGGATGAAGATTAAGGGTAGATCTAGGCTGGCTGTTAAGAAAAAGCTCTCTAATCTGAGGGCAGTGGATCACTGGAACAAGATGCTTAAAGACGTTGTTGAGGCCCCTTCCTTGCAGACTTTGAAGGTGAGGCTTGATGGGGCTCTGAGCAGGCTGTTCTAGTTAGATTTTGTAGTGGATTGGACTAGATGACCTTTGGAGGTCCCTTCCAACCCAACACATTCTATTATTCTGTGATAAAAGTTGTGTAATGCCTCTGCAGTTGATGTTCAGCTCTGAAGACTGAGAGCTTGGGGCTTACATAGTGACTGTGGGCATCTAGTAATATGTGGTTTCATTTAAAAACTCTATGGCAGTTACCAACAGTGGCAGAAGTAGGAATTAGAAGAGCATTTCATAGGCATGATTGCTGTCTTTAAAGATGTTCCTGAAAGTACCTTTGCTCAGAGCCTGAAATATACTTACTGATGAAATGAGACTCCTGTAGCCTGGCATCCTATCCTTCACAGTAATGCTTAGTGAATACCAAAGAAAAAACAGGTTAATGGAATTGAATATAGAGTTACTTGACAGACACTAAAAGCTAGGATTTTTTTCTTTTTTGGGGTATAACTAATAATGTGAAAGAGGAATGAGATAGGTGTATGCTTTTCTCATATCTTCACTTGTCATTACTTGAAATACTACAATTCTGCTGACTACAGTAGTCAGTAAAAGTGAAAAGTTGCAATTACATTTTATATTTAAAAATGAAACCCTGCAAATTGTGATCCTTAGAGTTATCTGGAAACATTTGCTTCAGACACCTTGTGGCTGAGCCCCAGAGTACCACCTATGTGAGAAATTCCACGAGAGAGTCTGGTTTTGTCTTGCTGTATAATGCTCTACTCCAAAAATGCAGCCTTGTTGTGTAACAATGCATTAACCCAGCTGAGTGAGCTACCTCTCTAAAGATGATAAATTAATTGAAGTTCCATGAATTTGTACTGAACTATAAAGAACCATTGAGGGTTGTGGAAATTCAGGTTTGTCATGTGTATAGTACATCCCTGATGACTGGATTTATGGACCATAAGAAATAGAGCTGCCTTTTTCCAAGCTGTTTATTTTTCCTGCATAAACATTTGTATTTTTAATCTGTTCTCAACAGCTCTTGGTAAGGGATAGGTTTTCTAAAACTTTTTTTCAGTAAAGGCTTTTAAGTAAATTGTTGCTTCAGCTCATCTTACACTGAAATAGTTTGTTTTTTTTCTCAAATACTTTCCTTGTGTCACATGGGACTGCCGTGGCTCCGCCTTCTGGCTTGATCTCAATGGGAAAGTTGGGACAGCTTTCTCTGTAAGTCTAAGCCTGTATGTAGGTAGAAGGTGTTCTGGAAGCCTTTACTTTGGAATAATGAGACTAACTTTAAAACAGAGAGTTAGCATATAGTGAGAGCTCATCTACCAGCTAAATAGCTATAGTAGAACTATAACACCTCTTAGTTTGTTTTGTACAAAGAAAAGGGCATTTTCAAATGTGGTCTGTTTCCTCAGATCAGGTGAAGTACCACTGGAGAATCTGTATTTATGTGAACTGAGATCCTCATTCATGTAGAAGCTTTTCATGGGAAGAAATGCTCTTGCCAATAGAAACTTTTACAGCGTTGTCTGAGGTTGACATGGCCTGTGAATTCCATATGACTAGTGTGGAATTTCTTTATGGACTTGAAGCCATTCTAGGGTTTTACAATGAGTGGGTTGTTACCCACTTTGGTAAGGGTGGAAGGCAGGCAAATGGACACATACACTATCTGTGATTATTGGCTGAATCCTGCAAAAAGCAGATTTTGTAGCTTGATAATAGGTGTCTCAAAGCTGCATAACTTGCATGTGTTGGTGTTTGTCAGATCCTGCTTAGCCTTGCTTTTCCTTTATGCTGTGTTTTGTACCAAGAGCATTTCCTGCAACACAGAACTAGTACACAACTGAGGTTCATTCCCATTACTAGGTGGGATGCTCCATATCTAACAAATGTCTGGTATTAACAGCTTGAAATTTTCTGACTTATTCTGTAGGTAATTATTTTTAGAGCTAGTTGACTGTTGGACTGTTGTTCTCTGTTACACTTCTAAAGTAAAAAATGCTAAGTACTCTAAATATATGAGGTGCTTTACTAAAAGCTGAATATTGTCAGCGTATGCTGCTCTTCTCTAAGGAATATTCCTGTAACTGGCCTTTTTGTTCACCTTGTGTGTCTACTGATTGTAATAGCTCCTGGTCAGATATCTCCGAGGCATGTCAGCATGGATCTGCTTCCAACCTTGGGGAATCTGTGTTAGTGCTGTGCATGAAACAGAATAGCCAGGACCTGGTAACACTAAATGTTCAGCATGGCCGCTGCCCTCCTTATCCTAAATTAGCAAACAGCTGTAAAACTGTTTCAAACAAAAGAAACTCACTTTAGGGAAATTTTTCAGTGAAAGTGTAAGCAGAGAGGAAACCTAGGCCTGAGGAGCCTTTTGATCTACTTGTGTTGAATTTTGGGTATGCTGTTGATTATATAATTCTAGAAATATGGAAATAAACTTTCTATTCTTTAAGAAAAATGTATTTATTTATTTAACAACATGCTGGTCATTGATTAAACCATATAATAAATAACGAAATGTTTTAATGAAAACCACTGTGGGAATTGTCCAGATTAATTCCAAAAACATAATGTTAAGATATGTTTCATGCACAAATCTAGAATTGTTTAGAAATATATGGAAAGTAAGTAGTACTTATGTATGTCTAGCAGTGTACTACTCCCTGTATGGCTAGATCTGCAGAAATTTTTCCAAGCCAGCATCCAGACTTCCTGCCATGAGAAAATTAAAGTAAATATTTTGCTTATTTTNTTTGCTGTTTCTGTTAATATTCTTGTGCATCTATGCAGGCACAGGACCCAGCAGCTTAAGCAGTCAGTCTAGGTTGTTTAAGACCTCTATTGTTTGAGCTAAAGGCTGTCTTTGGTAAACTGTGATAAGAAGTTGCTATCCCCAGGGATTTGCTTACTCCGCTGCACAGGTGACCGACATATTAAATATTGTTTAGTAATCAATCACTGTTGCTTCTCTTTCTTTTTATGGGTTTGCCTGATGATCCGGATGGTGATATGGGTAGCCCCATTGATCTCAGTAATTAGAAAAATTATGGAGAGCTCTATCTAATTAGCAGATTTTTCTAAAGCAGGGCTGCTAGGCAGTTGAGGTAGTTACAGGGAACTCTTGCCATTCATTGCAGCAGTTTTCACTTCTATACTGGTACCCTTGGGTATCTTTTAATCTGAATGGTGTTGCACAGCTCCTGAAGGAGATGTAGCATGTTAAGTCGTGTTAATAATAATTCAGGTAATAATTAGCACATCATAATCTGATTATGGTTTAGAAAGCTCTAGTTAAAAACAGCTATCCTTTAATGAAGCTATTGGAACCTTGGATATAAAAGAAATATAACCATATAGGTGCTTTATTTTTAACATAAATAGAACACACACAACCTTTGTGACTGCTTCTGAGTGTGTTTGAAAACCAGGTGGGGAATAGTGACATGAAGCATATACTGTAACCTGTTAGGAAGTCAGACTGTGGTTGGAATTTGAATATTTCTTTTAAGAACTTGGACTCATTCATTTGATTAGTACTTAAATGTTTACAGTCATATTGTGAGCCTACCAATCAACACATGTCTTTTACCAGTACCTGTCACAGAATCAGTGTGGTAGGATTGGAAGAAACCTCTCTGCTAGAGCAAGATCACCTAGCAGCACTTTCCTGTGGTGAATCCATGTTTACTACTCTTGATAACCCTCATTTTGACAGCATTTAGATAGCTGGAATTTTGTGGAGAATTTTAGACTCAGTTTTTAATAACTGCCTGTCTCCTCAGATTTAAAACAACTATGCATACAAGAACTTATAATCTGATATGTCATATGGAATCACATTACAGATGTAGACTTGCTGTATCCTATACAAATCACGTCTTGGCATGAGAACAAGTTACAGTACCATGCCTCAGCTGTTGTTTCTCAGCAGAGAAACTTTCCTTATTCCCATAAATGTTTGTTTAAATATGCAAAGTGCTTGTAAATGCAGTCCAACCTAAGGTACTCTCTCTGGAAACTGTTCACTTTAGGGAGTTGGCCATACGAAGTTTTCCATGCATTTGGAACACTACAGTGTTTATATACAATGTATAATATGTAAGATCAGGCATTTCTGAAAAGATAGGTCAGGCTTCAATCAAGAAGTTGAAATTTCACATCATTTCAGTTACTTGGCTGCAAATATTATTGCTGTTATTAGTTTGTGGCATTTTTATGTATGAATATGGGTATTGACTAACTGACGTTAAAATCAGCCCCTATGAGTTTTTGGGTTGTTGTTTTTAATATTGGATTTGGGTATTTTTATTTATTTTTTATAGATTGGGTTGAAGGAATCTTGTTTGTAAAAGGGAGAAAAGATTTTTTTGAATGAATCTGCACTATACTTGGTGTCCTACTCTTCCTTTTCTTTCCAGATGTTATCCAAGGAAGTTTAATAGCTGGCAGATCACAGATAGGAAGCTGTAGTGTTTTTGTAATGCTCGTGGTAATGGTTGTAATTATGTTGAACATGATGCTGTTGGGTTACATTCACATTCTTTTTGTCAAGCTGAATTTAGCTGAATTTTCATGTAAAATTATATCAAAATATCAAAAACAAACCTACATCAGTTTTACTTCCTTAGTGAAAGAAACTTCTGCCTTATTTTTTATTTTTTTTTTTGTTTAATGCTTACTTCAGAAAGGGAATGTGACTTCCAAAGGACACTCTTTTTTCCTGTCCAGTACCTGCAGGATCACTGCATCTCATTGCTACTTCATCTCCATTTCCCAGGCTAGACCAGTAGTATTACTTGCTTAGCTGTCTTCTAGAACAAAGCAGTAACTTCTAAGCTTGCCTGTGCTAGTACCTTTGTACTATGAATTTTCTCAAGTGTTAAGGCCAGGCACTGAAGATTCTGTTTGTTACAGGCCTTTTAATGGCTTAAGGAAAAAAAAAATATGCACAGTTTGTGTGTCTAACCCTTCAGTCCTCTATTTCTGAATCCCCCTGCTACCTGTATAGTAATTCTTTCTTGTAGAGAGCTAAAATTTCTGTTACTACAGGGTGATGACTGTAAAGAAAAAACCTCACTCTAGGGTTGTGGTGATTAGAGGGAAGAAGTAAGAAATTAGGTACTTAAGCACTCAGTGGGAAATCATCAGTTCCTTTCATCTTGCCCAATTTGGTGCATTTTTAAAGTGAGAGTTCAAGCACAAAAGCTAAGTGTGAACTCCGGAGATGCTGTTGTGGCAAAGCAGAGTTATTTCTACTGGAAAGGCAAGAAATTTTATTACATCTCCATTAACCTTGCATGTGTAGATTTATTTTGATATACCTTCCTGTTCAGGGTTTAAAAACTAGGGATTAAAATGAGCCTTGTCTCCTTAAGTGAAAAAAGTTTGGATGATGTGAAGAGTACAAGAAGTTGCTTTCAAGAAAGAGTTACTACAATGGAAATGTTGCTGATGGTGCTCCCTCAGAGAGCTGTTTTGACTAACATTGTCATTATTGATGTTGAACCAGGTGAGCTCCTGCAATCTATGAATATGGGAAACCTTCCTATTGCAAAAGGATCTAACATACTACAGTGACGGAAATTGGAAATTACATGAACTCCATGGTGCAAAACACTGAGTAGTGCAGTGAGGAGACCATTACAGCAAAAATTTTAGTAGGCATCTCATTGATTTGAAGAAGCTGAGGAGAGGAATCAAGAATGTATTCCTTGAGTTTAAATTCCTGGTAGATTGTCAGCATAGTATAGCTAGTGGTAGGGAAAAGGCTTCTGTATACTGGGAGAAGTATTTTGATTCAAAGAATACTAGGACCTATATGAAACATTCTGTGTAAAGAGCTAGTTTGGCAATACTGATTTAAACCAGAACATGTGTAGGAAAGTGCTGCTAGAGTACTTGGAGAAAGTGTGAACTTTATCTTCCCTGTAGACTTTCTTTAAGATTGTTATGTTTTGTTATGTTTAGGGCTGTGAAACTAGAATGGGGTGTTTTCTCCCAGAGCTGGAACAGATGTACTGAGCAGATGTGCTTACTCTCATCATGCTTCTGGGTAGTCATCTTTGTTCTTCTACAGGTGTTCAGAGGGCCATAAATCGGTTGGGGGGGGGGGGGGNTCACAGGAGTGATGTTTTAAAATTATCTTTCAGGCCTGGTAGCTCTTAAAGAAAGTGCCCTTCATAAACTGTTGTGGATGGTGCTGGCCTTTCACTGTAAGAGGAGGAAACAGTTACTTTCAAGGTAAAAATACCTTAAGAATTCTGACTGTCTTGGTTGCTATTTTCTTGTCTTTCTGTTGAGCCTTATATTTCAAAGTGTCCTGGGAAATGTGGTGGCATGGCTACAGACCTTTTCTCGTGTGAGAACCCCATTCAGAAGAAACCAAACTGTTTTTTCCTGATGCTGATTGTACAGTTTCCATTTGCCTGAAACCACTCTTCTTGGGAAATGCCAGTGGCTTTTCTACTCCTGGGTGTAAACCACTCCCTTTAGCCTGATATTAGGCACCCAGTGCTCTGAAATGTTACTTTCCTGGAGAACAGGACTGCTCCTGATGTTAGTACATATAGGGTATATAGCTAGAGGGAAAGCTGCTGTGAGGTACATCATCAGTCTGCTTTGCTGTGGGTTTTGCTTTAAAAATACTTGTTTTAATTAAATGCCAGTACTTTTGCTGAATTCCAACATGATGTAATTAAAACATTCTCCACAGACCAACTCTGAGTGAGCAGTCAGCGTTGATAAGAAACCTGACCCTTGGATGATACACTCTTGATCATACTCCTTTAGAGGGTTTATTTTGAGTTTAAACAGACAGGAAGGGTATGGACAGTTGGGGAGCAAACAAGATTATGTGCAGGACTGTAAAGCTTTTAGTGAACCAAATCTCTTTCTCCCGCTTGTGCCAGAGGAAAAGTACTAAGAAGCCATGTGCAAACACATAGCTGGGTCATCCATCAGTTACTGATACTTGTGTACATTTTGACAGTGCTGTCATGAATGCTGTTTAGTTCAGTGCACTGTATCAGTGTAGACTTGCTAGATGAAAAGAGTGACATGACCACCTACTTTTAGCCCCCTAATTTTCAGTACTGTTTTACAAGGACTCAATCACTGTAGAAGATAGCAAGTGTCATGATCCTGCATTCCTTTGCAAGGATCCTACTGTATGTCACTTGGCAGTTTGTTTTATCCACTGTGGTGGGTGTTTGATCAACTTTCAGAGACATTTTTATTCTCTGATATTCTTTTAATGAAAATTAGAAGATTAATTTCTTTCCCTTGACCATAATAGAAAAAGGTTTTTCTGGACTCTTCCAGAATTGCAGCATTGATTGGGTTGTTCCTTCCTGCTGCTGGACTGTAAAAATAGCAATAGAGTAAAATGTTAATCCTCTAGAGCTGCTTGTCTTGTGCTTTGAATGAGTCAGATATAGAAAGATTGGAGTATATAGTATCTAATACTATTTGGCTTGATGGATATTCACCTACCTACTGGCAGAGTGCTAAAGCCAAGAACTTCATCTGAGAGACTTAACGGGAGAAGTAGCTTTGAAGAGATATCAAGAGCTTGAAGAGCACCTTGGGAAAGTGAGTCTGACTAGGGAAGGGATTGAATTGATGTGTTCAGTGACAAATTTCAAACTAGTGATACTGACACAGTTGTTGCATTGCACAGCTTCCATTTCTGAAGTGGTCTCAAAAATGGAAACCATTCCTGTATTTTATGCATTTGTGTGAGTGCATTCCTGTGCAGAAACAAAGTCCCTTGCTCAGTTTTCAAATTAGTGTGGATGTTCAAATACCATTTACTCTTTGGTTTAACTAGAAAAGAAATAGTGATGTTTCACTGTCTAAACTTCTTATTTTCCTATGAGGACTTCCTTTTGGTAGTTTTTGATTCCAGAGGTGTGACATGATTATTCCACTAGTACAAACATTTACTCTACATTGTTGAAAGCATAAAAGGATTTTCAGAAAATAACTGTTTATATCACCTCAGCTCTGCTACCCATCATTTTACATCTATTCCTACCTGTTTTCTGACACGGTGTATGATAAGTGTTTGCCTGTATTCTTAATTCCTTCCTTCCTTCCTTCCCTACAGACTGTCACTGCAGATATTTTAAGCAAGTAAAATCTAATAGAGTTTGCTTCTTTTGACCAAATCTATGGTAGACGGTGGTAAAACAGAGACAATGATTTTAAGTATTCCTGTCTTCTCTCAGGTCCTGTGGTAGCACATTGAAGATGAATGTGCCAGTGGAAAAAATAACCTTTGCAAGTTTAAAATGCCTGTAGCATTGGCTTGAGATAACAGATTTTTGCACTGAGATGCGTACTAGTTAAGAACGTGATCTGCTTCACTTCTTTTGTCAGCATTACTGACCACAAGCACATGTGAGGCAGCAGTTGAAGAGAGGGTAACTGTAGCAGTAACTGCTGTTGTGCTGGTGTCTAGTCTGGGTACTTGATGTGTAGTGGGCTTGGGTCTTTCAGGCTGGTGGTCTTTCAGCCTTCTGGCTGCTGGAGGGCTTACACCTATATTTAGAAAAAAATTAGTGTTTTATTTCCTCTGATGAGGCTGATGAATACCCAAGGGAGTAGTCAAATCACGATTAAGTGAGAAATTACTGCTTTGACATTTATTTGTTGTATAGTTCTAGCTTTTTGACATTAGCTCTGCTCTGATGTGATGCATATTCATGGGCATACCATGTCTGGAGAGATGCAGGTGTTTCCCTCTAGCTCATGGCAACTCAGTTTCCCTGGAAATTAAGTGCAGCTTGCAATTGCCTACAACTACAAAAGTAGAAATTTACAGGTAAGGAAATGCTTAGGTATGAAAGGTGACAAATAGCATTAGGCAAGATTTTTATTTTTATTGTTTAAAAAAGGGAGTGGGAGAAGGTGCACAACTGTTGTTGTTTCCCAGGATATAACTTCTCTGCTCTGTGCTCTGTTTTAGCGTTCTAAAACCCAAACTTGCTGTGTCTACTAGCAACAACTCACCAACACTATTTTAAAGTTTATTAAATTTAGCTTCTAGAACGCATCAGACCATCTGGAGCAAATGCACAAATCCTAGGTGGCTAAATTGTCAGACATCCCTACTCCACACTTGAAAGGTGCTTTGAGATTGTTTCTCAAAGGTCAAACAGATCAAAAAGTTTGAGTAGTTTTCACAGAAATGAGTTAGCAGTGGTGACTGCTTTCAGCAATATGAAGCTAACTAGAGAGACTGAAAGAACGGGAAACAGTGGAGTTGTATTTTCTTTGACCAAAATACTCACTTCTGTTTGGATACTCTGACCTAACAGGACTGCCATAGAGGCTGCTCTTCAGGACTGCTTAGTTTTGTTCAGCTCATCAGGTCACATTAATCAAACTTGCTCAGAGTAAAATGCTAACTAGTGCAACCAATTGAACTACCTCCCTTTATTGCACTGCACAGGCACTGTAATTGGTTTCAGGAGAATGCAAAATACATTGAAATGAATAGTTGAATGGACATATAGGTGAGGAGGGAACCAGAAGGAGCTCTTAAGAGATTGTGCTTGGGCCTTAGCTTGTTGATCACAGAACCTGGTCTGTATTTACCATTGGCCTCAAACCAATTGACAGCCCCTTTTGGATTTCTAGTCTCCCATGTTATCAACTCAGTTTTTGAAATGTTGAACTGTTTCTTCTGCAGTCATGTTACCATAAGCCCTTGCACTGCTTTATAGGTCTTCTCTCTGTTGCTGCAAAGCTTAACAACACTTTTTGCAGGAGTATTTTAGAGATATTTTTTGTGGCTATTTTTTTGGTGAGGCTTTAATTACTGCTTCATTGAAACACATGTTAAAGCAGGATCAAGAAGTAGAGATGATTTACTGAGGTAACACTAAGTGCTCACATGATGCTGTAGTAACTGTGGTTAAGATCTGATGTCAAATGACAGAATATTGGTGCACACATTGTGTCTTCCAATGTTCCTTGTCTGCACCATGCTCAGTGGAAGATGGTGGAGAGCTGGAGACCATCCCTACTGCAGCATTGCTGAGGCCTAAGTGTGATGGTCCTGTGGGGGAGGCTGAAATGGGGTCATGGGTTGTGAGCAGGGTAGAGAGAGGCCCAAGAGGAGTGGGCATGGACAGACAGATATAACAGTGTTCTTCAGGCCATAACAGTAGCAACTTTCCCCGGTATGCTTTTTAGCTTCTAGAAACTATGTAGAGAAAAACACCGTGAGTGAAAGATGGTGTGGTCACGTAATTGATCGCTGGGTCACCAGCATTCCCACTGCATGTAAGTCTAATAAATCCCTTTGTCTTGTAGCGTCTTGGGCCAGCATGTTCTACACTTTTCCCAAGGCTGTCATGATTTTACAGACCTACTTCTCATTCTCTTTTAGTCTTAAGTGCACAAGGTCTGGGATGGTTAAAGTTGAACTCTGAGTTATTGTGGCTGTGCCAAACTAAGGTTAAGCAGTAGCCATCACTATACTTCTAGCTGCTTATCTTGGCTCTGGCTTATCTCTCTCTTTATTTCTGCAGATGTACCGTAGTTTCAGGGGTTTTTTTTATGTACTACAAGTGTGACTTACACCCAAGAGCAGAATTCTTTCTTGTCTGTGCTATAGGAAAGGATGACACATGTATTGGATAAAACAATTCTTGACATCAGTACCGTTCTGAAAGAATGACCCAGTTCAATTTGAGCTTCACAGGTATGCATCATAAAGGGATTTTTTTATTCTGAAACTGTGATCAAACAATCTTATATGCCCATAGCATAAATACTGCTTTAAATAATGAGAGTAAAAGAAGCCCAGAATTAATTACTGAATTACAAGGTAGACACTAGCTGCCTTCCTTTTTGCCTTAATGGGTTGTTCCCTCACTGAATATCTGTACAGGTTACAAATAACAGGGTGCTGGTGAAGGTTGTAGGGCAGGCTGAAAAATGTGCTTTGTCTGTTGTTACTGGTCTGATGGGTACTTGGGAATATGCTATGCTTAAAATGGATAGGGAAATTCTAATGCCTTGTTGCTGAGGCATTTCTCTCCCAAAAGTTTCCATGCCGTGTTTCCATGTTCTCTGAAAAGAATACTTATGTGGAAGACAGCTGAAGTATGCTGCAGAAGTAGCAAAAATGTTGAATTAGCATTAAAAGCCACATTATTTCTATGGAGAATCACTGTCCTACTCATATTCTGGTCACACATGAGCCACTGTTTCAGAAAAGCATCTATACCCAGTGTCCAGGTAGTGATTGCACCTGCCTGTTTATAGTGTGCACAGTGTATGGAGTTAAGGCCAGAAGATCATGACATTATACAACTGAAACCATAGAGTTTTCAATATGAAAAAATGGAGTTATTTATCTGTTAAATTGTGTTTAAAAAACAAATGAGGTTGGTATTAGTTTTTGGGGGGTTTTTTTAGGGTGGAAGGGTGCTGGTTTATTTACTTCCTAACATTGCCAGACATCTATGGTTAGCGCAGTATTGGATCTTCTTTAAATTTTGTCCTCCTTCTCTGAATTTTGTGGAATTCAAAGTTGATTGTCAAACATACAGTGTGATGCCTCAGTTGGATTAAATTTTCTTTTGTTACTCTGTTTTTAATTCAGTTGTGTGTTGATGAGTTTGGTTTCTGATCTCAGTAATACATGACTTGCCAAACTTGATTATAACGTATTTCTCAAGTGTGAAGATAATGTACTTATAATTGATAATTCCATTAATTAATTAAAGAGATACACTACTTTGTATCACTGCATGCCTGTTTTACAAATCTGGATTTAGGTTTGTAATCCCCCAGATTTGTTTACTTGCATCCTTGAGTCAGCCACTTCCCTTTCCCCTTCCCCTGACTCCATTTCCAAGAGTAAAGAAAAGCTGGAAGTGACTATGCTTATCTAAAGGATTGAAGTGATCCTTGACTGTTTTTCCTTAGCTGTCAGATTTCATTCTACTACTGTACTTAGTCATCTTAGGCTTTCAGATACGATTGTGATGTGAAAGATTTTTTGCATTGATTTTTCACAGCAAACCTTGATACCAAAGTACTTAGAATCATTAGGGACTGGAAGGGACCTCAAAAGATCATCTAGTCCAATCCCCCTGCCACAACAGCATCACCTAGACCAACTTCCACAGGTACACATCCAGGCAGGTCTTGAATATCTCCAGAAAAGGAGACCCACAACACCCCTGGGAAGCCCATTCCAATCCTCCATTACCCACACTGTGTAGAATTTTCTTCTGATATTTATATGGAAACTCCTATGTTCCAGCTAGCACCCATTGTCCCTTGTCCCACCACCAGATGACTTTGAGAATAGCCTGGCTCCATCCTCCTGACACCCACCCCTCACATATTTATACACATGAATGAAGTTACCCCTCAACCTCCTCTTCTCCAAGCTAAAGACACCCATCTCTCAGCCTTTCCTCATAAGGGAGGTGTTCTGCTTACTTCATCATCTTCGTTGCTCTATGGTGGACACCCTCCAGCAGCTCTGTGTCCTTCTGGAACTGAGGGGCCCAGCACTGGACACAATACTCCAGATGCAGCCTCACAGTGCAGAGTAGGCAAAAGAGGGCTAACAGCATTCTGGGGGGGGTTCAGAAAGGGGGTGGTTAGCAGATCAATGGAGGTTCTTCTTCCACTCTACTCTGCAGCCCTAATCCTTCATCCAAGTCATTAATAAATAGATTGAAGAGGACTGGTCCCAGTACTGATCCTTGGGAGACCCCACCAGATACAAGCCTCTAACTCTGTCCCATTAACCAATACTCTCTGGCTTCTATCCTGCAGCCTGTTCATAATCCACCTCACCACCCAATCATCCAGTCCACACTGCCTCAGTTTGGCTGTGAGGATGCTATGTGAGACTGTCAAATGCGTTACAGAAGTCAAGATAGACCACATCCACCGCTCTGCCATCATCTGTCCACCCGGTTATGCCCTCGCAGAAGGCTATAATGTTGTCCAAGCATGACTTTCCCTTGGTGAAGTCATACTGACTGTCCCTAATGATCTTATTTTCCCTTATGTGCCTAGAGACAGTGTCCAGGAGAAATTGTTCCATCACCTTTCCTGGGATGGAGGTGAGGCTGACCAGTCTATAGTAACCTGGGTCCTCCTTCTTACCCTTTTTGGAGTGACATTTCCTAATTTACAGTCTCTAGGCACCTCTTTTGACCCCCATGACTTAGAAAAGATGATGAAGAGTGGCTTAGCAATGACTTCCGCCGTCTCCCATAGCATGAGTGCATGCATCCCATCAGGGCCCATGGATTTATGCACATTCAGTTTGTTCCACACACCCCTAACCCAACCAAGGCAGGCTCCTCTCTTGCCTCGACTTCCTCTAGAGCCTCATCAGTGTGGGCTTTGATATCAGGACAGCTCCCAGAAATATAGACTGAGTCAAAGAAGGTATTCAGTATCTCTGGTTTCTCTGTATCCTCTGTCTTCAGGGCACCCAATTCATTCAGCAGGGTCCTTACAATGTCTCTAGGTGTAATTTTACCTGCAGTGTATTTGAAGAAGTCCTTTTTATTACCCTTGACCTCTCTTGCAAGATTTAATTCCAAGGAGGCCTTAGCTTTCCTAGTTTGATCCCTACATTCTCTCACCAGAGCCTTATAATCACCCCAAGTGGCCATCCCTTCCTTCCATGACCTATAGACTTTCTTCTTCCTCTTCAGTCTGCTCAGTGGCTCCCCATTTAACCACACAGGTTGTCTGGCTCCTTCCTAGAGTTCTTTCCTGTTGGGATGCACTTGTGTTGTGCACAGCTGTCTTTTTATAGGTATTTCACTTCCTCTTCTCTTTATTCAACCATTTAACCAGCTGTAAACTTATAAACTGCAACTTTGGCTGATGTCATCAGGTTGGTTATTGTAGTGTTAGTTTATACATTGCCCAGATGTCTGTTCCTCTAGCAGTGCCACAGCAGCCACCTCCAGCTTTGGCTTCTATAGAACTCGATTAATCAGTCATGGAGTTATAGGAAACATCTGCTTGATTTGCTGATCATGCCCAGTACTAAGACAAAGGGAAAATAAATTAACTCAAATTTGAAATGTATTTTATAACCTGTGCTAATTTAGTATCACACCTGGAAATCAAAACAAATTTAGGAGAAACTTTTTCAGCATGGTACCCAAACTTTGTTAGATTTCAGTGAACAGTATCACAAGTAGGCTGTGGGATTATTGATACCTTGGAACAGGTTTTGAACCTGTTTATATGACTTAAGTACTGGCAGAAGTTTCTGTTAGTTGGTAAGAATTGTAGAATCATAGAATCAATTAGGTTGGAAAAGAACCTTAGGATTAAGTCCAACCATTAACCTAACTGTCCCATTAAACCATGCCCCTAAGTTCCTTATCTTTACAAGTTTTAAATACATCCAGAGATGTTGATTCAGCCGTCTCCCTGGCCACACTGTTCCAAGGCCTGATGACACTTTCAGTGAAGGTTTTCCTAATGCCCATACAAATTGCACTGGTAGAAATGTGAAGTCCAAGGAGTACGATTGTTCAAAACATGTAGTCCATATTACACCTCTGAAGGACACCACATACTCCCTACACCTAATTATAGCTGCTGATTTCCATGGTGGTACTCAAACGTACTGTGGGAGCCTGTGGTCTCTGGAGGAGCAGACTGTAAAGTCATGCATCTGAGGTTTCAGAGACTTGGACCAGCATAATGTGTATTGTAGAAACAGGAGAAGAAAAGGACAGTTGTTTTTTCCTCTTGCATGATCATCTGGTGCTTTGAGGTTTGGATTAGTTCTTTTCTGGATCTCTTCTTGATGTAGCTAGCATATAATTTATTAAGAATGTCTTGTCTGAAGGTGTGGCAGAGAAAGTCATAATCCTCTCGTAGAAAAGCCATATGCAGATGTGCCTTTTGGGTTGAGAAGCCAAATGTGACTAATGTAATTTGTAAAAGAATTGGTGGCTTAAATTTTTCAGACTTTTATAAGAAAGTCATTGCAATGCACTTTTAGACAATACACAGGTACACAGATCATTAGGGGTTGGAAGGGACCTTCAGGGGTCATCGAGTCCAATCTCCCTGCTTATGCAGGGCCATAGAACCTAATACAGGTTACATAAAAACACAACAATTTAAAAGACTAATGACTCTTATTATTCTGCCCTTAACTTGCTTTTAGCTCTGGATTTTTTTCTGATTTATTATGTTTTGTTTGTGTCCTGGGTTATAGAAGCAAGAAGTTTGTATTCTATTTTCATCTGTTATTGGGAAGCTGTATGGTTTTATTTTGGTAACTTCAGGAGGGTGGGGGAGTGAATGCCTCGGTACCGGCTTGATTGTTAAAACCAGGCGAGGTTAAATATCGTTAAGTACCCCCCCTGATGACCCCATCTCCTCCCATTGTGAAAAATTTACCTGGTATCGGGAAGCAGGGAGGGAAGCGGGAAGGGCCGTGCCGCTGGGCACATACCGAGAGTCAGAGAAAAGGAATTATATTTTTTCCTTTAAGTATCTTTAACGAGTCATGAAGACCCCC
>VZRI01003332.1:19323-29773 GCA_013397515.1 Upupa epops
TGCCCTGCCGCCCGCTCTCCACCGCTGCCCCTCCACCGCTTCTACGGAATCCAGTTTCTCTCCGAGACTCTTTCGGTCTCCCGCTCTCCCCTCCCCGGAGTGCTGCTGTGACTGCCCAGCTCTCCTTTCCATCTCCTGCGTTTTGCTCCCGCCTGCTCCCGCACCGAGGAAGTCTCTCCACAGCTGCCACTCCGGAAAAAACTAAATTGGGACAGGTTTTATTTTGCTCTGTCGGGATCCCTAGGACACTTTTTATTTTGACTGGTTGTTTGGGGTGTACTGTTGTTTTTTTTTTTTCCTTAGTGTTCTTAATAAAGAATTGTTGTTCCTTTTCCCACATCTCTTGCCTGAAGGCCTTTAAATTGAAAGAATTTGATACCTGTCTTCCTAAACCGAGACAATGACAAACAGTGGATTTGGCCCTACTGTCCGTGTAATTCCTGTGATAACTGTCGCTGCCTGTTAATGACAGGTGTCATTTAATTAAAACTTGATATTAAAAAAACTCTGCTGTAACTTTCCAGGATGGTGTATAAGAAGTCTGTCTGTTTTTATAAGATATTAGAGAGTGTATTGAAATACAGTATAAAAATGTCACACACCAGAATACAAAAGCAAATAAGCTGAAAAAAAGAAACCCAACAAAAAAAA
This sequence comes from Upupa epops, assembly GCA_013397515.1. NCBI lineage: Eukaryota > Metazoa > Chordata > Aves > Bucerotiformes > Upupidae > Upupa > Upupa epops. The sequence goes on from VZRI01003332.1 coordinate 19,975, forward strand.
CCCCAAACCTTCCCCCACCCTGAAAGAGTAACTATTGCAGAGCAGAATGAAATTGGGGACTTGCTGCAGAACACACCTTCATCTGTCCCATGGGTCAGTAAGCCTTGTGTAGTCTGTAACAGGAGAGGATTTGGTATGTGCTCCTGGAAATGGTTTTGCAATCTTGGCCAGATATGAGGTGGTTCTGTCTTGGTTGTTTAAATGGCATTGCTTCAATCCTGAATGACTTGTGATGTCCCTGATGCTTTTCAGCAGTGAGTGACTAGCAGAATCCAAAGTTTGGTTTTTGCTGGTTCTTGGTTTCCATTCCAGTGTTTATTAAATGTTTTCATTTGGCTGAGATGCCTTCAGAGTGTTTAGTCTTACTTGTGTCCTGCAAGGTTTTGTATCCTAAAATACACCAATTGAGAAAATAATAAAAAATACTGTAATTAACTGTGCAAGCAGTAGAGAAAAGCTATTCCTTTTTGCAGCAATACTGAAATACAGAGTAAGGCTACCCAGTTCCATGTACAGTTTTCTGGTACTGTTCACTGAAGATTCTATAGCATCTCTTTTATTAAATAGATACTAATTTGGTTCTGATAGCAAAATGGAAGATGAAAATGCTCATGTGCAACTTGGTATCTACCTGGACTGCCAGTATGGCAGTGACCTTGTAGTGTATCATCCATTTTTTATATCATCTGGGAACTTGTTGAGGCTACACAATCTCCATTATTAAACACAAGTTGTTTGGAGAATAACTACTTACGTGTTTCCTCTGGCATGCGGGTGGAATCTGCAGTAGACAAATCCAGTTTATTGGAAGTGAACGGCTTTGTTTTGCTCTAAAATAAGACCTGTGGTGTCTACTAGCCTAATGAAACCACATTTTTTCCTACTTTTAATACTAGAAAGTATCTCCTGCCTCTACACCCTTATGTGAATGGAGAATTTCAGAGTAGACAGTGAGGAAGGCTTGTTTCAGGGCTGTGTGTGGTAAGAGAAGACTTTACCAGTATCATAAAATATTAAAAGTGTAAAAATAGTAAATGTATGATTGCAGGAAGAAGTGGTATCCAATGAAAGTACTAATCACTATGGATTTGGATTTTCCCTTAATTTCTAGTTTTAACTTCTCACAAGTGGCTTAAAAGATCTGAAGTTCAAGTATAAATGGTAAAGAATTATGCCTGATATTTTCAGTTTCTGCAGAAATGTGCAACTGTAAGTAACATGTTGCTGTTCGATATGCTGGCGATCAGCATCCTACCTTGGAGCCTTGGAGGCTTGCTTGTATGTGGTGTTAACAGAGATGCCACAGATGTTACTGGGGGAGGTATTTAACTGCAGGAAGCATTAATATTGTAAAAACAACCGATGCAACAGATGACCAGCTAGCAACTTTACTGTTGTTTGGTATCACTGACTTCCTTTTCCCCAAAAAGGATTTTTTTTCATTAGAGGAAATCCTGCTTATTTGATTTGAAGTAGGTTTTTTCTTGATTTTTTGGGGTTTGTTTTTTTATTTTTTCTTTTTATTAATCTGCGAGGGAAGGACAATACTGCCTTGGAAGTTTGCTTTCTGCCTCTGCCGTTGCAGTGGTTGGCACATTGCTGATAGTGGCAATACCATCCAAATACCCTTTTAGTGGGTAATGGTTTGGTTATCAGCTATTGTAGATGTTTCAAGTTCTCCATCCTCTTCCTGGGAGAAAGAGCTGTTTGGAGTTGACTGAGCATTTGTAACTCTTTTTTCTCATCTATCACAGTCCTAGTTGGCTTTGCTGAGAGCTCTTTTGGGCCAGTAATTTTTGTAAAGACCACAGTCCATTACTCTAGCTCGTCACAGCTTGAGAACAATTGAAGTGATATTCTAGATGCACAGATTAGTCAGGTTTGCTTAACTTAAATGAATGTAAAAAAACAGTGAATCAATGAAAATACGCAACACCCGGCTCCTATCCTTAGGTTTTTTTTATTTCTTTTTTTTTGCTTCAGGTATTTTAATAATATCCTTTCACTCCACACTCATCCTTCAAATATGACCATGTTAACTGAAACAACTTCATGTGGAGAACAATTCATAGATTGGTTCAGGCTGGAAGGGACCTCAAAGATCATCCAGTTCCAATCCCCCTGCCATGAGCAGGGACACCCCTCACTAGATCAGGGTGGTCAACGCCTCATCCAGTCAGGCCTTGAACACTTCCAGGGAGGGGGCATCCACAACTTCCCTGGGCAACCTGTTCCAATGTCTCACCACCCTCATTGTGAAAAACCTTCCTCCTGACTTCCAGTATAAACCTACCCTCTTCCAGCTTGAAATCATTACCCCTGGTCCTACCACTACAAGCCACTAGAAACAGCCCCTCCACAGGTCCTGCTGTCCAGGTCCACCTTCCTTCCACTGTGTCGACCACACCACGCAGCTTGGTGTCGGCAAAATTGCTGAGGGTGCACTGTCCATATAGCAGACAAAGATGCTAGTGTTCCCAGTACTGACCCTTGAGGGACACCACTTGTCACTGCTCTCCATTTGGACTTGGAGCCATTGGCTACAACTCTCTGAGTGCGACTGTACAGCCAGTTCATTATCCAGAGAGTGGTCCATTCATCAAGTTCATGATTTTCCAGTTTGGTGACCATGATGTCATGTGGGACCGTGATTCTCTAAGGCTGGCTGACTAAGTGGCAATACCTTGGTTATGAAGCAGGTTATGTTTGTGTGTTCTCCAGTTGTTTCCCATTAAATTTAAATCCTTGTTTTGGTGTGGCACCTTTAAAAAGCAGACCCCCTTCTTACTTCTAAACATTATGAAAACCAGGCATACTGTAATCCAGAAGCCCAAGGAATGCCTGATTGAAATAACAGATCAGAAAAGCCTCTTGCTAATCCTATGATTATAGGTTTACTCAAGTGACAGAAATGAGGTGCCAGCTAACTTTCTGTTAACATTCTAATTTTGGTCCAAAATCTAGCAAAGGCCTCACTGATGCACTATTTGTAGGCATGGACAACTTCTTAAAATTATATGGTGTTAATTCTAGAAAGAAGAAATGTAATTATCTCTTGTGTTGCTGATTGTGTAGCTGGTCCCTGTTAGTAGTTATTGGGTGAAGGGAAAGAGAAATTACTCATTCTTAGATCCTCATAGGTGAAGAGCCAGCTATGCTTTACTCTGCTCTTCTCTTCTGTGGTGTATCTACCTCTGGTTGCTTTTTACTATGTATTTGGGTTTTTTCTGTCAGTAACTTTTACTTGGTTTCTGATGGTGCTGTTGTAGGAAATGCAGGAAAAAGTATTAAGAAATATAGAATCATAGAATCATTAAGGATTGAAAGGGACCTCGAAAGATCATCTAGTCCAATTCCCCTGCCATAGCAGGACACCTAGACTAAGTCACAGAACAGAATATTGTGGATTGGAAGCGACCTTGAAAGGTCATCCAGTCCAATCACTCTGCCACAGCAGGATCACCCAGACCGAGTCCAGGTGGGTTTCAAACATCTCCAGAGGAGGAGACTGCACAAACCCCCTGGTCAGTCCCCTCCAGTGCCCTGTCACCCTCACTGGGAATAAGTTACAGAATGAGAGAAGAAACATTAATTGATTCTGATTTACAATTAAAAAAATGAAAGACGAAGAACAGTTTTTAAATGCTATATTGCATCAAACAGTGAGCATGATGTAGAGGAAACAGCTGATAACTTGCTTTCATTTTCACTTGAGCAAATGACTTTAATAAATGATATGAAATCATAAAGTCTAAACCCATTTAACACATCTTAAATCTAACCCTTCGTGGTTCTGAGAGTTGGTGCCCATTTGTTCTGATCTGTTTTAGAGGTATTTGAGTGAAAACTTAAAATGAAAGTTCTCTTGATGTTGTGAGTCACAAACTATTTGTTTACAGTGGAGCTTGGTAATTATGTAATGAGAACCCCTGTGACACAGATGGCAGCTAGCAGCATTAGTACATATAAAGATGCAGATGCTATAAAGTTATAATGTGTTTGATTCCTACCCTAGTGTGCACAAAATTAACATCAGCTGCTTTAAACTTAGTTTAAATCTTTCTGGGATTGTTCCTGGTTCTGACATGGAAGGTCTTTTTGTTCTGCTGTTGATGCTCATGTTTGTTCTCTCCCTCTCACCCCTTCCAACCTCTCTTTCTTCCTTTGCAGGCAAAGGCAGTTCAAGCATCTCATCCGATGTGAGTTCAAGTACAGACCAAACACCCACCAAAGCCCAGAAGAATGCAGCCACCAGTGAAGGTAGGCCAGTAGTAAGTACTTCCTACCCAGGTCAGGCCCCCTGAACAATCCCAGCAATTTTCAGAAAACCCCTCCTCCGTTCATTTTCAGTCTGCAGTACTGTTGGCATACTGGAAACTGAAAACCAGTTGTTCTTTCCCATATAGTCTCCTGCTTGCTGTAGTTTTTGATTTAAGTATTTGACTTAAGGTAATTCTACAGGACAAAAAAATAAAAAATAGAGGTTTTTGAGTAATTTTGCATTTTACTGTTTCAGCAAAGTGGGGTTTTATTCTCAAGATTTGATGTGATTTGATTTTGTACTCATTTCTGGGCATGTATTTCTTGGTATGCATCCTAGGTTAAATCTCAGCCTCTTATATTCATACTAAAATTGCCATTAAAATAGGAGGGGTTTGTGCTGTCTTCAAAAGTTGCAGCTATGGACATAAACTTGATAAGGGACTAATGAAATAAGCACACCTTACCAGCAGCTACTGGAGTATGTGATCATCTAAGACTAGATTTTTAATGTCTGGAGGAGAAGATGTTGTATATGTCAGTATTAATACCATGTTTTGCTAATTGGCCTCTAAATAGAGAAATGGTCATCTATCCATGCTGCAGCCTTAAGTGCAAGTAGGTGTGCTGTGCTAAACAGCAGTATATTTGCCCTAGGTTTTACAAGAATGTCTTTGAAAGCTGAGAGGAAATAATGAAGTCTGTATGTAGTTTATGATGTCAGTTGAAAGGATTTTTTAAATTATAAATGTATGTGCCTTAACTAGCATTTTGGTTCTAAGAAGTTGGTTGTACTGGGTAATAACCAAATAATAATTATTATTCCATTTCTATCATTATAAATATAAGTTATGAGCTCTGAGTCTGGCTTTATTTCTTACAGTTAAAAGAAAATAGTTTAGCAAGTCTGACTGTGAGTATAGAATCTGTTACAGTAAAAGTGGTTTGTGTAAGTAATTAATCACAAGTTTATTGCTGGATGTGTGTAATCGCATACTCATTGAACTTTAGAATCTGTTTTAGCTTGTACAATAAATGAATAAATAGTGAATAAAGTTGAAGAGTAAACTATGTTTCTCTAAGCCTTAGACTCAAAAGTTTTGAGGCACCTGAAGAAGGTGAACTCTCAAGACATGACATAGATTTAGAAAATGTACGAAAGCATTTTGACTTAACTGTATAACAGCCAGGTAAAAAATCCAACTATGAAGGAACCGTTGAAATCTGAAGTCAGTACTTAACAATTTCTTCAAACTTCATTTTTACTTTGATCAGTAAAGCATGAGGGGTTTTTCCCTTATTTTCAATAATGCAAGATAAACCTTTACCAATATAAGATTTATGTTCTTAATCTTTTCCATTGTAGAGCCAGTAAATATCAATGTTGATCCTGAAATCTTCAACTGTTTTGCAGCCGATTAACTCATTAGTGAGGGAGACTAAAGTGCAGGCCAGCAGATGCTGTATCAATATGTATTTCTGTGTACTCGTGCAAACGCACAAAAAATTCAGAGCAGTGAAGTTGGGTATTCTGTACAATTTCAGATAGGAGCCTGTGATCTATTAACTGTGGATCAATTTAATGAAATTGCCTTAATGTGCAATACACCTTGTTGTATAATCTTGCAGATATTTTGAACGTCATAACCAGAGAGCATAAGGCAAGTCAGAGGAGAGACATGGTGTTGGGTATTACTAGGGCTTATTAAAACCAGTGCTGATACTAGAAGGCATGTTTTATCAACCAGGGCATGTCTGGAATATTTTACTAATGCTGATCGTTATTTCAAGGATTCAGCTAAATAGAAATACTCATGCTTTCTGCAAGACAAGTAGAGTTATCTATTTCAAGACTGAATACTTTTCTACTGTTCAGTTATAGGGTCTAGGGACTAAATAAGAATAGGAGCCTGATTGTATTAGGTGCTGTAAAAGCGGAGGCAGTTAACATCTTTTCATTGGGGTGTTTAGTTAGCATTTTACAAGTGTTAGTTAAATTTACCCTTATAGCACTCCATACTCTAGTATTTGCTTGTCATAGTACAGTAGAGCCAGCCCTGAGATTGGTAAATAGATCTTGTTCTTCACCATGATACTGATTTATCACAGGGACAGAATGACCCAGTCTTGCCCTTTGTTTTAGCCCTGTGTTGTAAACTCATAGCATTGCATGCTGTCCTATGAGTGAGTGAGGTGTTGTGTACTGGGATGTATTCCTCAGGATGGAATAGGAAGGACTGTTAGAACTTCACCTTCACTGGTGTGTGAAACAATCTTAACTGTCCAAGTGGAGATGGCTTCCTTGTATTCCTGTAGTTTTTCTTGGCAGCTGAATTCCTGAATGCCCAGTTCTGTGGTGAGCATAGAATTTGTGTTTAAGGCTGTAGGACTTTCACGGCTCCTGTTTTCCAACTTTGCAGACTTACTTCCCCCCTCCCCCCCAGTTCTGCGCAGCTCCTCTTCCCTTCTGTTTCTGGAAGACAGTTGATACTACTTGTATCTGAATGAATGAGATGCCTTGAACCAATTTAGGAAGGAAATCTGTGGGACTGATTTATGCAAGTTCTGTGATTCTCTACAGAAGAGAAGCAGCTATGTAAAGTACTTCTTAGGTTTGAATTCCCAAGATCTTGAAAAAGGGACTCTTGCTTGCAAAAAGTAATATATGACAGCAAGTGTTATCTTGCCATCAGTTAGAACAATCTAAATGAACTGCACTTTTCATCTTGTCTACTACAACCATTTTTCTTGTCCAGTTTCAGTGCCTTCAACTATAGGATGCATACAAGAAATAGGTAACAATCTGCTTGACGTGACTTGTAGTGTATTCCAGTCCTAGACATACTGTTAAGAAAACATCAACTACATCTTTTTGGTGGTCAAAATGCACATGGTGGATTATAAGCATCTGTAAACTTGTGGAATATTTCAAAGAGAAAATCCTTTTAATGCTACTACTGAATGAGTCTGGGTGAACTGCACATCCTTGACCAGTGAAGAACAGACAGTATATGTTGGTATCATTAGCCAAAACAGCTTCACTCAGTGATACATTGGAGGGGTAATAATGGCCATGTTGCTGTTGTGTAGAGGACTGAATGTAGTAGATGGCAGACCATGCAACTTCCTGAATTCAAACATGAGGTGATGCATGTGAGGAGTGTGAAGGTGTGGCTGTACTGGTGTAGAAACTGAAGTCCAGTTTCCAATGAAGGGCTGGTGTCAGAAATTAGATGTCTGGTCCTCTGTAAATAGCATTGTGCTGTAGGGACTGTTTGCTTGGCTTGACTCGGAAGGAAAAATGAGCCTGCTTGCACACAGGTGCCTCCACAATCTCTCATCTTCTGATGATACACTTTCCTTTAGCTCTGAGTAATCACTGACTTTTACTTCTTTTCCAGTCTCAGACATTGTCTGCATTTTTTTAACCCAACAATCAATTACAGGTAGAAACTTCAAAGTGTGATTATTTTTCTTATCCCCTGTTTCCCTTCTGGCAAATAAAAAGACTAAATGGATTTTTTTGTGGGTCATTTAAATGCAATTTTCTAGATACAGTCTCAACTCCTAATATTGTTGTCTAGCTCTTGAGTTAGAAGATTAAACTGAATGTTTTTGCATGAACTTATTTTGATAAGGGACCTTTCTTCTAACACTGACCTGCAGAGTGAGGAGTGTTATGTCCAGGCTAAATTCTTCATATAAACTTGACTTTTTTTTCAAATAGTAATAACAACTGGTTGCATTTCATGCATACAACTGTGAAGTGCTGTACTGAGCTCCTTAAATACCATTACATCAGAAGGGATTTGGACTGTTGTTCTGTTACTGCCTCTAAGAAGTGAAGACTTCTTGAAGTATCTAATGATTGCCCAAAATGTGTTAGTCTAAAACCCATTTCTTAAATGTTAGACTGCCTCCTAAGGCTGCTTGAAGTATGTATACAACCTGATAATGCATATTTAAGTATGCTTGACTTATCTATTTTCCATAATTTCAAGTAATTTCTATTACTTGATCAAAATAACAGAACAAAACAGCAAATTTCTGCCTTTAACATGACAATCCCTGTTAAGAAGCTGTAGTTTAAATTTATTGCACAAAATATCCTGCTTCATTTTCCTTTATCTTATCTTTTAATGTCAGCTTGTTAAATGACCATGTAATTCTAAAGATTGATACTGCCGACTAGTGCCAAAACTAGCTGCATGCTTGACAAGAATCTGCTTTAAGTTGTGGACTCATTCTCTTCTGACCATAGTGCCTGCTACAGTGTTTTCCTCAAGGTGCTGAAGTTTGGCATCTCCTTGTTTCTGCCAGCATTCCTCTGATTTTTCTTGAGAAGGGTGGTAATTCTTGTTAATTTTTGTTAATTCTGACTGCAGGATCACCATTAGTATGGACAGTTACAGTAGACTAGGCTGGAACTTCTACTTATAATTTGATAACTAACTGTCTGCATATTCATCTAACTGGAGTCAGCCACTCTTGAACATAGAGCTTGAGGTGTGGTGGATTCTGCCTGCTGCAAGTTCAGAATCAGTCCGCTGCCGTACTTCCTTTCATATTTAAGGTTACATTCTATCTTGAACTGTGATGGTAAGTCAGGAGTTTGTGTCTTTTGAACCTCAAAATATAATTATTGGTTTTAGTAGTATCTGGTTTTTTTTCTGATACAGGAAAAAAGTGTCCACAGCAGTCTGCCAGCTATACTGAGCTAGGAGATTTCTACTCAACTCTTCTGGTCTTGCATGTACATAGGCTTGCAAGGATTTCCTTAGAAATGTGATGTAAATCCTTGTTTATGAGATGTGATAATAGTCAATTTGGTAGTCAATTTCCTACCTGTGATGTGTTTATGCTGCCTTACAGATGTGTAAGAGTGGGAAGACAATTCATAGCTTTGCTGTCACCCTATTTGAAGTGATGTGGATATATCATCATTAGTGACACTGTTGTGGGTGTCTATTGCAGGCCACCAGATCACAATGAAAAAGTTGATGAGATCTTCTACAGGCAGCTGACAGCAGCCTCACAGCTACAGGCCTTGGTTCTCATGGGGGATTTTAACTACCCTGGTATTTGCTGGAAGACCTACTCAGCCAGCCATCCACAGTACAGGAGGTTCCTCCAGTGAATTGGTGATAATTTCCTGATGCAAATGGTGGAGCAGCCCACTACGAGAGGAGCACTGCTGAATCTTGTACTCACCAATAAAAAGGGTCTGGTTGAAGCAGTGAAAGTTGAGGGCAGCCTTAGTTGCAGTGACCACGAGATGGTGGAGATCAGGGTCTAATGTGGTAGAAACAGAATACCTAGCAGAGTCACAACCCCAGACTTCAAAAGGGACAACTTTGTCCGTTTCAAGCAATTGCTAGGGGAAATCCCATGGGGCAGGGTATTGGCAGGTAAAGGGGCCCAAGATAGCTGGTCATCATTCAAAGAACACTTCTTTGAAGCACAACACAAGTACATCCCAACAGCAAAGAAGTCAAGGGAAGAAGCTAGAAAACCTGTGTAGTTAAATGGGGAGCTACTG
>VZRI01003338.1:1142-11992 GCA_013397515.1 Upupa epops
TGGGTTGTGCATTTTGGTTCTAACAACCCCAGGCAGAACTATAGGCTGGGAATGGAGTTCTTGGAGAGTACCCAGGTACAAAGAGACTTGGGGGTACTGGTGGACAGTAAACTTAGCATGAGTCAGCAATGTGCCCAGGTGGCCAAGAGGGCTAATGGCATCCTGGCCTGTATCAGGAATGGTGTGGCCAGCAGGGAGAGGGAGGCTATCCTGCCCCTCTATTCAGCAGTGGTTAGACCGCACCTGGAGTATTGTGTTCAGTTCTGGGCTCCTCAGTTTAGGATGGATGTCGAGGTGCTGGAATGAGTACAGAGAAGAGCAACTAGAATGGTAAAGGGGCTGGAAGGTAAGCTCTATGAGGAGAGACTGATGGGCTGGGTCTGTTTAGCCTGGAAAAGAGGAGGCTCTAAGTGGACACTGGCCAGTGATGTGTCAAGGTGTGCTTTGACAAAATTGAGGGACAACTGAAATGTCATTCCCATGGCTACAGTGAAGTTTGGGAGACCTGTGGTGTGCAGAGTGTACTCCTTGGCTGCCTAATTACAGGATACTTCCAGAAGCACTAGACAAGCATAGCCCATTGACTACAACAAATTACATGAGCTGTGGGTGTAGCTCACAAACTTGCAGTTTTCCAGGGGATGAGTAAGCTCTAAAGCTCTGGTAATGATCCTGGGACATCATGCAGGAAGGAGGGAACTGCCAATTTCTTCTGCTCCTTGGTGTGATGAGATGAAGCCTTGTATTTTCAGGGCATGTGACCTAAGGAATCTGCAAGCCCTGGCCACAGTTCAACTTGACAACTCTAACTTCTCCCTCATGCAGGTTGTCATCCTTATGCTTCATCCTGATAGAACACTAAGAACCATTAAGGCCAAACTAGTAAGCTTTTGTGAATAGTAACAACATAAGTGTGTTGCACACAGAAGTATAGACTTTTGGAGGAAACAACACTAGAAGACTGCTGTCCTTTCAGGCCTGAGTAATAAAAATATTGCTATCGTGCAGCAGATTGGATATGGAGTAAAACACTTCTGCTCTCCAAAAAACTGTGTCAAAAATCCTTCAAGGAGTTTGCTTCCTCACAAGGAATGTACTAGCTCCCTGATTTCTTCTGTGGTCACAGACTGTAACTGTTTATTTACTGAGTTTCAAACGACTGGCTACTGTACAGCAAAAACTAATATTTGTTGTGACTCAGAGGATTCAAGCTTCCTCACTAACCATGATGCACGGCAGTGTGTGCTGTATGGTACAGCTTTGCGCTTCCTCCTTCTGCTGTGATGGAGCAGGTAGGAGGGCAGGTGGGAATTGAAAGTCTGTCCTGGCTTACCCAGCAGTTCTTCATGTTCCTGCCAGCATTCTCAAATGTCTGCTGTTACAGTGTGTCCCCTCTGCTGCTTCATGCCTTTCAGAGCAACAGTAGTGCTGCAGAGGCACAGTCAGGTGGAATTACACAGTAATAATCTGTGCTTTTGCAGAGTGATTTAACCACTTACAGCTCCTTTCCACACTAATCCTCATATGAACTCTGCTCAGCTTCTGTTGAAAGCACCTCTGGAGAGCTGCATGTGGGACAACTCCGAATCTCTGGATGGGGGAGTGTTTCTGAGCACTGTGGCTTCAGTGTCTTGTTCAAGATCTTGACCTCTAGGTACTTAATGTAATGTGATTGTGGACTTATGCACAGCAGAGGGAACTTGAAATTGTACAGAAATGTTAGAGTTGATCACAATTTAAAGTGGAGCTGTGCTGATTTGGGGAGTAACAAATGTGATGACAAAGACTGGACAATTGCTGTGTTTCACAGAATATACCTAGTAAAGGATCAGAACAATCACCTTCTCCTGGCCACTTTGCAGTCTCTATGGTCTACTCTGCCTCATTGAGGCAGTGAGCCCAACTAACCGATGAAATGTGCAGTTTTTCTTGGACGCAGCTTACAGGATGTCCATGTGGGTGGACGTTTTCTTGGACAGTTAGTTTTGAACCATGTTCAAGAAAGGGATTCTAGCATTTGGACCTAAGCACTCTGGTTTGGGTAGTGACCTATTTTCTCTGGGCTGAGCTATAGTTACTCTGATTTCAACTGTTTGTGCAAAACAATGGAGAAGAACTTTACTTTCATCTTTTGCCCCTCTGGTGATCTGCTGTTGGGACCTTTCCTGGCCTAGGACATGGGAAGATGATGTTTTAAGTTGTCTTGACTGACCATGTGTGCTGCTAAGGTGGGAGAGAAGTCCCTTGCTTTTGAAGTAATATATATGGGTGGTAGTAGTGCAGGAGCAGGAAGTGCAGCATTATCCTTCCCTACAGCCTAGGAGGAACAAACGTGGAAGAGGTGGTAGCCTTTACAGTCAGGAGACCATCTTGCTCACAAGGTATTGCCAGATGATTTCTTGCGTCTCTGCTTTGTCTAAATCCTGCAAAGAAGCAGAGGGAAGTGTCCAATGCACTTTGGAGATGAGAGGCCAGGGTTCTAGTGTGGGATGTGCTATTTCTTAGTACTTAGTAGTGGTCTGCGAGTGAAAGGCATTTAGCAGAGTGTTCAGTCTTGGCATGAGAAGCAGCCGTTAATGAGATTGAAAAAACTAATCTGGGAGATCTCCTTTCCCATTGTCAAGTGTATTTATAGGTCGTTAAGCATCTCAGCTAGGAGGTACTTTTATCCCTGTGAGATGACCAGAACGCTCTGCACTTGACTGAGTCGAAAGAGCTTTTAAAACAACAACAAAAAAGCTGATGCCATCTGGTTGAGAAAGCAGCAAGCTACCTCTTTAGGATCAGTATCTACCAAGAGCATGTTGTCCCCCACATACTCCTTGGTGTGCTGGCTCTCTGGGGAGCACAGTGGCTTACATTCCAAAAAATACTTGTGTTTTGCTTGTCCAGTTGATGATGTGATGACTAAAACTCCAGACTCTGAAAACCTCAGTTTTCCAGGGGTGAATTGGGATCTGTGTCTGAGTGGCTCAGATCCAGAAGATATGATGAAAAATGCTTCCTCTAGTTTCGATGTAGGAAGAGCCAACTTTGTTGGAGGGGAGCTGGGGGTGGGGGAAATAAATTGATTGAGAGGTACTGATAAAAATGGAACATGAGTTTATAGAAAAGAGTAGGTAAATGATACAGTGAGGTAACAGTTGACATAAAAGATATTTTCAGTTTCAACAGATTCAAACCTGAGGACATCAAATGCCTGCCAGTATCTCTAGGCTTCACCCAGGTTTCATTTTTGCAGATGTCTTTGTCCTGACTAAATCCATTGTATATATTTTAACTTCTCTTTGTTTCAGAGGTGCCTGTGATGTAAGTCAAAATGATGGATGTTGATGGGTGGCTGGTAGTGGTGTTTCATGGAGGGCATGGTGGATTAGAAAACATTGCAAGATAAAACTTGGTAAATATTAATGCTCAGAAAGAAATCTCCTTGTGTCCAGCTTAGCTGAGCTTTGCAATTTCTCTGAATTAGAGTGTTCAAATTTCATTTAATTCAGCATCATTCCCTATGTTGCCACTCAGGGTTTTTTAATTCTTTTCCAATTAACAATTGAGAAAAACTCAATTTGTTGTTTTTTGAAAGTAGGGTGCTTGACACTGGCACCTGCCTGGGAATTGGCTTCAATTCAAATAAATAGTTTAGCAATTTCATTTCTTGTCTTTGTTTAGGGCAGTCCTTGACTTGTTGCACAACAGTTTTTCACAGGAGTACACTAGTATTTTCTTCATAAAATACACAGGCAGAGCCAGGTTTAGAGTGTCGTCTTGTCCCTCCTTATTTGAGAGAGAACTCTGCTGCTGATGTACATAATTTATTGACACTTCTGTCTCCAAGAATAAAATACTCAGAGCCACAAGATGCCAGAGTACTTTGCCTCTTCTATACTGACATATTTTTAGAGACCAGAAGACCACAGAATCGATTTTTCTGGACCTGTTCAGGTTTGAATTTGAGTTATTAAGGAAATCTTGCTGAACTGCAGCCCTTATATATTTCTTGTACTTGAAGGACTTCTGCCTTTTGATGAAACCCTAGGGCTAGGAGGCAGATCTGAGTCATCTTTCTGGCTGTCTTAGGTAGCTGACCTTTGTTTGCATAGTGCTCTAATGAAGCTGTTGTGCAGCATTTTAGCACTTTGCACTCTTGAAGAGTGGTATGGCTTAAAAGCCAGCTAGCAAGAGGCCAGGTTCTGGATTAATTCTTCTTCATGAGCTCAGTTATCCAGCTTTCCTCCCCAAATTGGCAGCCCTGTATCCACTGGGGACTGTCAAAGTCAAGTTATTTTTGCTTTGTAAACAGTAACTGTGGTATCCATAGCATCATAGCTGACCTTTGCAGTTCTGTATGCCACCCCCTGGCATGAGATCTGCAGTTTGACCTAGTGCTTCTGTTGGAATGTAACCTGGAAGGAAATCCTGCCTAGAGATCCATTGCTGGGTTGAGTTTGCAGGGCTGGTAAAAACCCCAGTAACAACACATCAGAAAGAGGACTAGGTAAAACTCCCGTCATATACGGGATGTGGTTTTCTTGGAGATCCTTTTAAGAAAAATTAGACAAAGAAGTTAAACTAGAAGGGAAATTACTCTCCCTGGCTTGATTTAGTTTAATTTAAAGGAATACCGCATGTCTACAGAATTGTCTGATGCAAATTCTGAGGTATAATAAAGCCAAGTGCTGGGTCCTGCATTTTGGTCACAACAACTCCAGGCAACGCTACAGGCTTGGGGATGAGTGGCTCAAAAACTGCCCAGTAGAAGGGGTACTGGTAGGCAACCAGCTTCATATGAATCAGCAGTGTGCCCAGGTGGCCAAGAAGGCCAACAGGATCCTGGCCTGAATCAGGAACAGCATGGTCATTGTGCCCTTGTACGCAGTGCTTGTGAGGCCTCATCTTGAGTACTGTGTTCGGTTCTGGTCCCCTCATTACAGGAAAGCTATTGAGATGCTGGAATGAGTCCAGAGCACAGCTGCTAAGCGTGTGAGGGGTTGTATGAGGAGAGGCTGAGAAAGCTGGGTAGGTTTAGTTTGGAAGAGGCTGAGAGGAGGACCTTATTTCCCTCTTCAACTACCTGAAGGGAGGTTGTAGAGGTGTGGGTATTGGCCTCATCTCCTTGGTGACTGTTGACAGAACCAGGGGCAATGGTCTGAAGCAGAGGCAGGGGAGGTTTAGATTGGCTCTTTCTAGAAAGAATTTCTGCCTGGGCAGGGACTAGAATGGTTTTTCCAGGGAGGTATCTAAGAACTGTGTAGCCATGGTGCTTAAGAGCAGCAGCATGGAGTGGGTTATTTTCTGTTTTTCAATCTCTGTTTTTTTGTTGGTGTGGGTATCGTTGGACTTGTACCAAGGAGGTCCTTTCCAACCAGGATTATTCTGTGATAAAAACCTAAAACTGAAACTGGTTGATGAAAATCTGTCTGGAGTTTGTACTTCTGGCTTGCTTTGTATAGTTTAAAAAATGAAACAGGTATTCACTAGGTAGTGAGAGTGTATGATCCTCAACATAAGATGTGGGTTGACATAGGAAGGAGAAATTTCTAGATTAAACGGTTAGGTTATGCATTGAAAGTATGACAAATTGAGCAACAGTGCTGAGGGGTGGGCTTAAGGGACTTGCAGCAGTCACCACATCATCTTTTAGTATTTGTACAGCTGGATTTCAAACACACACTTGGACTCATTTGTATCTTCTTTGCTTTGTTCTAGGAGCCTATCAAAGGCTCGCAAACATAACAAATTCTGTATTATTGCTGTTTAAGGCTTTTTGGTGTCCCTGGATGACTTCTACATACTAGGCAGTGGCTTGGTAATGTTGCAGACTACCAACAGTGTGTTCAACCAAACCCTCATTAAGCAAGTGGTGCCTGAATCTCTGTTAGCTTGGCAGAGGGTCCGCATTGCTAACATGATGGCAGATGGTGGCAAAGCTTGGGCAGAAACCTTCTCCAAGTGCAACTCTGGTAGGTACACTTTCATATGCATCTTAGAAAAAAGGATGCTTTCTCTCTGCCTCTTGAACCCTTTTCCTCACCACACAAGATGTGCAACTCTCTCTTTGCTCTCATTCCTAGGTACCTACAACAATCAGTATATGGTACTGGACCTGAAGAAGGTTAAGCTGCAGAGGAGCCTTGATGATGGTGCTCTGTATATTGTAGAGCAGATCCCAAACCTTGTGGAGTATTCTGATCAAACAAATGTTCTCCGGAAAGGTAACAACTTCTGTAGTAGTTACTGGCCCAGGAAAGCCACCTCTTTGTGCTAGCTGGTGGAGGGAGAATTGTGCTTTGTGCCAGGGAAGGGTTTCTTGAAGAGCAGTGCTGAGTTTCAAGTTAGAAAGCCTTGTATGAGTGACTCTTTGTTGTTGGGTTTACAAGGATGTGTTCATCTCTTCTGTGTGCACAGAAAGAAAACGTGAGAATCCTTTAGAGGAGATAAGGGGAGGGCAGTACTGTCTCCAGCACAAAAGAGAACTGTAAGATTGTGTTTCTTGATAGTAATTGGTGCATCCATTTCAACACCAAAAGCATCAGATCAGAACCTGGAATCTGTGTCTTTCAACATACACCTAATCTGCACATGGCTATATCTCCATTGCTGAGATCTCTTGCTCTGATGGACAGAGGAGGAATTTTGTTTCAGAGAATTTTTGCTGGCTTCATATTGTCCTCTTCACCTCCCTTTCAACCATATACTGCCTTTTGCCTGTTTCTATCACTGTTCACCCCACTAGGCTTGACAGTCAGGTTTCACTGGCTTGTAGCAGCCCTTGGGTAAAGAGTGCCTGAGGTTGGGCACTGTTATCTGCACAGAATTTGTAGTCTTGCAGAGCCTGAGACACAGAAGAGCTCTTTCTGCAGGAGACCTTCAAATAGCTTCTTTTGTTACAGCAATTTAAAGGCTTTTTTTGGTTGGGAGGAAGGACTATATGTATGTCTGTGTGAGACAATGTCCCATTTTTGAATCACAGTTACATCAGCTTCCAAGCCAGTAGGGTTTATCTGGATCCTCTGGCCTGTGTCATTAGAATCTGACAAATGTGCTTGTTTGTGGAGGACACCTGTGTTACAACACAGCATGTACCCAGCCTGTTTCCAGCAGGTAGGCTCTAGGTCACATAAGCACATGCCAACAGCTAAGGTAGTTCTGTCCCTGCACACTAGGCAGGACCCAAGCTGGTACGGTCTCTGCTTAGGCTGCCTTCCAGTGCTTATGCTGGCTACGTGTCTGTCCTTCAGGAATTATGGCCAGGCTCCTCATGTGCTGGGCTGTACGTGGGCTGCCTTTACCAGTGTCTAGATGGTAAAATTCCTAAGCCAGATCCTATTATGTGTGGTCTAGGAAGCAATGTTCCTCACTGACAACAAGAGGAACAAGAGTTCTTTAGAGATAATCTGGAAGTGTGCTGTTCTTGGGACTAGTTCATGCCGAGCAAAACCCCAAACCAACAAACATTAAGGTATAGGTATGCATTTTTATTTCTTCCAGAACTCACTGTACTCAGGTCCTGCCTGATCTGAATGGTCTAGTCGCTCTTTACAAGCTTTTCCACTTTGTAGACTAATCTTTGTTTCACACAGTTGTACAGTGCCTACTTAAAACTTTCTGTTCTGGCTGATAACTGCTCTCTAGAGTCAACTAAACTTTGGGTTCACACTTGCTCTTCAAAAAGTTAGGGCAGGATTCTCTGCTGATGAATCATTTTGCTAGCTATGTGCCTGAGAGGTTTACAAACCTGCAGCTGTTTCTCATCTTTCCTTATCACTGTATGCAACCACAGCTTGCCAGCCACCCCTGCAGAGATTGTGCATGTCTGTGTGTTCCTCACTCTGCTGGTTCATCCTACTTAACTCTGGTCTGTGTGTGTGGTTGTGTGCTCTGTCCATTCCTGGCCTGGTGCATTACTGTGACTTGGTGAGATGGAAAGGGGAAGAGGAAGCAACCTCAAGCATCTTGCTGGAAAGTTCGGTGGAGGCAGATCTTAATGCTTTTCTGAGGTGGAGCAGGGAAGCCTCTGCAGGAGGTCTGTGGCTGCTCTGGGAGTTCACCTCAGACTCATGCAAGTCTGATCTCAGCTGTTTTGCAGGGTGAGTCCTCAGGGTGTAAGTCAGGGGGTGGGTTGCCTGGCTACAGTCTCCTGTGATGGTAGACTGGGAGGCAACACCTCCCAGTCATGCCAGTGTTACTTTATTTTCTTGTCTTCAAACCAGTAGGATGTATTATTTCTTGACCTCCTCTTAAGTCAGTGTGGAAAATGGTCTCGTTTTATTTTTTGATAGGAAAGCTTAGCACTTTTGCTTATCCAAGTGCTTAACAGATTGTGTTTTGACTCTGGCAGGTTACTGGCCTTCATACAATATCCCCTTCCATGAAAAGATTTACAATCTCAGTGGGTATGCAGCTTACGTTGAAAAGTATGGCATGGATTTCTCTTACGAGCTTGCTCCAAGAGCAAAAATCTTCCGTCGAGACCAGGGCAAGGTGACCAACCTGGAAAGCATGAAGTACCTCATGAGATACAACAGTAAGACACCATGTGTTCATGTGCTGTGAAGCAGAGCTTAATAAAGTAGCATTACTTTTAGTTCTTGGATTATAATGGGAAGCTGCAGCCTCTCATCTGAACCAGTTATGTTAGGTGCAGACTACATACAAAACTGAGAGATAACACAAGCTTACTGTCAAAGTAGGAAACCAAACTAACAACCAGGCTGTAACCAACAGAAACAAGACTGGGTTCATTCTAAGAGGCCCTTGGGCTTGCTCTTTGACCTTTTAAGATAGCTTATGATGCAACAAGGGATTCTCTGGACTGCTGTTACCTAATGCATCTACAGCCTGTAAATCTTGAAAGACTTAAATTCTAAACAAGAGTTAAGTTGGATCAGACAAGATAATTTAGTGTAAAACTTGAGGTCTTTTTGCCCTGTTCAGTCAAATGATTTTGGGTAGGAAACACTGCTGTGTTTTGCCTCGACACTCCTTAACTGATTAAACCCACCTTAATATCTGGCTAAGACCATCTCCTAGTACAGATAGATTTAGATACTCTGGATTTATTCCTAATTAATCATAGAATCATGGAATCATTAGGGATCGGAAGGGACCTTGAAAGATTATCTAGTCCAGTCCCCCTGCCATAGCAGGACTACCTAGACCAAGTCACACAGGAACAGATCCAGGTGGGTCTTGAATGTCTCCAGAGGAAGAGATTCCACAACCCCGCTGGGCATAGGGAGCATGCAGATTCCAGGTTTTTGAGGCCTCTCCCAGGGTGGGGTATCACTGATGTTTGGACTGTGACTAGCAACATGTTCATAGATGTTGAGACTTGTCCACCTTTTCCTCGTAGTTTGCAGCTGCTGCAGTGGGTGTTCAAAGCTCCTTTTGCTTATATTAGTCCAGAACAGGAAAAAGACATTCACTGCTCCAGTTTGCCCTTCCCTTTCTCTTCTGCTTTTCTCTCCTGACAAAATTCCTGTAAGCTTTTGTCATGTGGAGCTGCAGAACTTTTGGGTTAGAGTTTGGCAGCAGTGTTCCTGGGATGCAGAAATAGCTGTATGGGCTTGGATTAGGAGCTCATCTACTTAATGTCCTGTCTCAAGCAGTACTTCAAGCTGGTGCCTGGGAAGGAGGAGCATGAGAGCAGTCCAATAGATAGACATCTGCTTCTGCCAGGACAAGTAGCCAGGTTTTAGTGGCTTGGATGCTTTGCATCAACTTACTCTGTGGGGACTAACTTTTCCTTCCTTCCTTCCCTCCCCACCACATTTCTATCTGCCCAGACTACCAGCGTGACCCTTATGCTGAGCACAATCCTTGCAACACCATTTGCTGCCGGGAAGACCTAAATCCTTCCTTTCCAGTGCCTGCAGGCTGCTATGACTCCAAGGTAAATTACCTCAATTTCTCTATCTGCTAAATGTTTGCTGCAGCTTTTTTGTGCTCCTATCAGATGCAAAATGTGTTTCCCTACACTAGAGCAAGCTTGGCCTGTCTGTTCCTTTTCTCCATGCTGTCCCAGTGCTCAGGCAGATCCTAAGATGGTAATTAAAGAATCATTAATGTTGAAAAAGATCTCTAAATTCATCAAGTCCAACCATCAGCCAGCACCACTGTGCCCACTAAACCATGTCCCAAAGTGGTATGTCCACGTGGTTTTTGAACACCTCCAGGAATGGTGACTCTACCATTTCTATGGGCAGCCTGTTCCAATACTTTACCACTCTTTCAGTGAAGAAAGTTTTTCTAATATCCAATCCCAACCTGCCCTAGTGCAACTTAAGGCCACTTCCTCTCATCCTATTGCTACTGATTTGGAAGATCTCAGTTCCCACCTCAGTGTAACCTACTTGGCAGGTAGTTTTAGAGAACATCATCTTCTCTAGACCAAACATTTACCTCAGCTGCTCCTCACAAGAACTGTCCTCCAGAGACAGACATCTACTGTGCAGAAGAGTCCTCTCTGCTGCCACTGACACTAGTTCTGGCACAGTGGCAGAGGATACAGGGGGAGGTGTGTGAAAGAATCCTTGGGAATTTGTGATGGTTAGGGGTTAAACCCTAAAACTTCGTAGCAGGAGAAACCTAAGAGAAGGCTGAAATGAATCTTCTTATCACTTGGGGAATGTGACTATTGTACAGCCTCAGCCTCTAGTTCAGGGGGAGTGTGTAGGTGCTTCTTCAGAGCCCACAGGAATGTTTTCATTTTAGCTTTCCCTGGACAAATCACAGTATCACAGTAATGATGAGGCTGGAAAAGACCTTAGAGATCATCCAGTCCTACCTGAAACCAACCAAGCAAACCTAAACATCTGACATCTAGATCATGCCACTCAGCACTTCATCCA